>OY979712.1:3342309-3653787 GCA_963855925.1 Inga laurina | reverse complement strand
CTTCATCATTGTGATAATATTTTGATGTAGTTGTTATTTTTTGGTTGATCATCATCATATATAATATTTTAATGTAATTTTGATTTCATGCGAGAAATTGTTGCGGAAGCGAGATATAACACGCAACAATTGCTCTGATACCAATTGTTGCGGAAGCGAGACATATAGAGCGTAACCAATTATACTAAAAAATCACAAACTAGAAACAAAGTCTCTAGACGTAATTTAATAATATAATAAATCACAACTACTATATCAAATAACAGCTAATAAATAATAAATAGGACACCAATAAGGGAAATACCAGAATCCAATTTCACTCTAAATAATTTACAAGTGAAATTCTATAAGAGAAGAGGAAATACAAAATGTCTTATAGAAGGAAATAGGCAAGTTGAAGAGGTGAGTAGAGGAGGAGGGGCAGGCTCCCTATTTATATCACAAAACCTCCCTCCCTCCTTGACAATTGAGCGATGTGGGACTAATTTCCCACATCCAACAAATCTCCACCTTGGGAAAATTCCCACATACTAATTCTATTTACAATTCAACAATCAATGTTCAACAATGTTGATCAAATCCAAACAATGTTGAAATTTGACAGAGGTCACCACCTGTGTCAGCAATATCAGCAGGATTCTCACTCGTCCGTATCTTCTGTATCATGACTCCACCTTCTTCTAAAATTTCTCGTACGAAGTGATATCGAACATCAATGTGCTTCGTCCTTGCATGGTAAACTTGGTTCTTTGCTAATTGAATAGCACTTTGGCTATCACAAAATACTACAATGTCTTCTTGACCAATACCAAGTTCTCCTAGCAATCCTTGAAGCCAAATTGCCTCCTTCACAGCCTCTGTAATTGCCATGTACTCTGCCTCTGTGGTAGACAAAGCAACTGTTGACTGCAAAGTCGACTTCCAACTAACTGGTGCCTTTGCAAGAGTAAACACATAACCAGTAGTTGATCTTCGTTTGTCCAAATCACCTGCAAAATCTGAGTCACAATACCCAACTAAAGATCGGTCATCTTCCTGCTCAAAAACCAAACCAACATCCACAGTATTACATATATACCGTAGAATCCATTTCACAGCTAGCCAATGCTCCTTTCCTGGATCATGCATATACCTACTCACAACTCCAACAGCTTGTGAAATGTCAGGTCTCGTACAATCCATCGCATACATCAAGCTACCAACAGCATTTGCGTATGGTACCCTTGACATATATTCCCGTTCATCTTCATCCTTCGGCGACATATCAGCACGAAGCTTAAAATGAGGGGCAAGTGGAGTGCTAACCGGCTTCGTTCTCTCATCCATACCAAATCGATTTAGCACTCTCTTCAAATACTCCTTCTGAGATAAAAAGAGTTTCTTTGATTGTCTATCTCTTGTTATCTCCATGCCGAGAATCTTCTTTGCCTCTCCTAAGTCCTTCATCTCAAATTCCCCTTTTAGTTGAACCTTCAGCTTCTCAATTTTCTGCCTGATTTTTCGAAGCTATCAACATATCATCAACATATAAGAGGAGATATATAAAGGATCCATCTTCAAGCTTTCGCAAATAAACACAATGATCGTATTTGCTTCGTTTGTACTTATGCCGCAACATAAACTTGTCAAATCGTTTATACCATTGTCTCGAAGATTGTTTCAATCCGTATAACGATTTTTCAAGTTTACACACCATATTCTCCTTTCCAGCAACTTTGAATCCTTCCGGCTGAGTCATATAGATTTCCTCTTCCAAGTCTCCATTTAGAAATGCAGTTTTAACATCCATCTGAACTAGTTCCAAATCCAACTGTGCTACCAAAGCCAACAAAATTCTAATAGAGGAATGTTTCACAACTGGAGAAAATACCTCATTGTAATCAATCCCTCCTTCTGAGTATAGCCTTTAGCTACCAATCTTGCTTTGTAGCGTACATCACCTTGGTTAGGAAATCATTCTTTCTTTGCATATACCCATTTGCAACCAATTGCCTTCTTACCCTTCGGGAGTTTGGCCAATTTCCACGTACCGTTCTGATGAAGGGACTGCATTTCTTCATTCATGGCATTCCTCCACTTATCCTTCTCTGAGCTCTGGATAGCCCACTTGTAAGTTAAAGGAATATCATCAGCTGCAATTGAGGTTGCACAAGCCACCATGTCCTCGAAACGAGTAGGCTTTCTTATTGTTCGTTTTGGCTTGCTGGTTGCTATTGATTCACGTTGCTGTTGAGGTTCATGAGTTGAAACCTCCCTTTCAACTGGCTCTTCATCTGCTACAGGAAAGTCTTCTTTTGTTTTCCCGTCTGCACCTTGTACTGGGAAAATCAACTTTCCTTCAAACTCCACCTGCTTTGAAACACCATCACCTTGCTTAGTATCTACAGCTGCTACCTTTCTCACCATGGCAGATTCATCAAAGGTAACATCCCTACTGAATACAATCTTCTTTGTCTCTGGACACCATAAACGATATCCTTTGACTCCAGAAGTGATTCCCAGAAAAATGGCTTTCTTTGCTCTTGGATCCAATTTTGATTCTTTCACATGGTAATATGCAGTTGAGCTAAATACATGTAAAGAATCATAATCTGTAGCAGGTTTTTCATACCATTGTTCCAATGGTGTCTTACCACCAGTAGCAGAAGATGGTAGACGATTAATGAGGTGGCTCGCATATGTAATTGCCTCAGCCCAAAATTCTTTGCCCAAGCCAGCATTGGACAACATACACCGAACCTTCTCCAGCAAAGTCCGGTTCATACGTTCTGCCACTCCATTCTGTTGTGGTGTATTCCTGACTGTGAAGTGTCTGACGATGCCATCTTCCTCACAAATCTTTTGGAAAGGATCATTTCTGTATTCTCCTCCGTTATCTGTACGAAGACATTTGATCCTCCTGCCTATTTGTGTTTCTATCATCACCTTCCATTTGAGAAAGATTCCCAACACTTCATCCTTGGTCTTCATTGTATACATCCAGACTCTTCGGGAAAAATCATCAACAAAGGTTACAAAATAATGCTTTCCTCCCAATGACGGTGTTTTGGAAGGACCCCAAACATCAGAGTGAACATAATCCAAAATACCTTTTGTATTATGAATAGCTGTTCCGAACTTAACCCTTGTCTGCTTCCCCTTTACACAGTGCTCACAAAAATCCAAACTGCAATGCTTTAATCCTTTTAACAACCCTTGATCTGATAGAGTTTTTAAGGATTTACCTCCAGCATGTCCCAAGCGCATATGCCACAACCTCGTCGCTTCTACTTCCTTCTCATCACTGGATGTCACTGCTGCTGTTCCAATAACCGTACTACCTTGATAGTGGTACGTGTTATTGTTCTTCCGTATACCCTTCATTACCACCAGTGTACCGGAAAGTATCTTCATTACTCCACTTTCTATGGTGATTTTGAATCACTTTGAATCCAGAGTTCCCACAGAAATGAGATTTTTCTTCAAATCCGGTACATATCGAACATCAGTCAATGTTCTGATCAGTCCATCATGGTTCCTCAAACGAATTGAACCAATGCCATATGCGGTAAGTGAAGTGTTGTCTGCTGTGTGGACAACTCCACATCCTCCTTCTTGGAAATCAGTGAACCAGTCTCGGTCGGGACACATATGATGGCTGCAAGCTGAGTCTAACAACCATACGCCTGACGATTTTGACGACGTCGTTGTAGATAGTGAAAAATCTGAATTTTCATCATCACAGTCAGCTACATTTGAATCCATAGCAGCCTTCTCATTGTTGTGTTTGGATTTGTTCTTCAATTTCGGACAATCCTTCTTCCAGTGGCCTTTTGTATACTGCCGCCTTTAGGTGATGATTAATGAAAAATTTTATGTTTTTTGATATTTCTTGTTGATGATTATACTCATCTATCACTTATTATTAATTTGTTGTTGATGAAAAAGTTTCAACCTTTAAGCAAAAATTTTTGTTTCTAAAATTTTATCTGTTCCAAAAATTATATTTTTGATTGGATGATTTGAAAGATGGTGTCATTATGAATTAAAAATATTTTTAACATATTGACACCAGTCTTTAATGAGAATCAGTGTAGAAAAGGTTGTATTAATGTTGGTCTTCATCAGAACCTGTCTAGAAAGGGTTGCCCTAAGTATATATACTTATTTTTGCACTCAGTCTTCATCTCTAGCCTCTCTCCGTCGCCTTCGGCCACCATGATGGCTCTCTCTCCACCATTAAGATGGCTTGGTATTCCTTTTCCTTGGGCTCTCCCTCTCTGCAGTTGCCATTTGCTCTAGCATTTAGTAAAAATTTTTGCTTTTCATAAACCTAAATAAGTGTTTTGCTGCCGCATTCTGTTACTGTTCTCTTTCATTGTCTTTACTTGCATAGAAGTTTTAATGGTTGTCTTTCACAAAACCCCGATACTCCTTTTCCTTTTTGGTTGAAACACTTATTAAAAGTTTATTTTTTTTCTTACATCTTGATCGATATTCTCTCTATTTGGTTGTGAAAAATATGTGTAATTTTAATGAAAGTTTGCATGTTTTCCTGCTAGTTGTATATTCTTTATGGTTATTGTAGTTATAGAAACACTGATGCTCACTCTTTTTCTTTCTTTTGAAAAACAATGATGCTTACACCTTTTCGTTCTAACACCTTTTTATGGCTGGTTGTGAAAATTTTTTGCAATTTTACATGGCAGGGGAGCTTGTGATATTTATGGTGGTGTTGATTGGGGCATATACCCTAATCACTTGGTTATAATTAATTCAAGCCTACCAACACCACCACATATATTACAAAGTGCAACCTGATATAGAAATCTGCAATAGACTTGCATATATAGCACAGAGGCTGGATGAGCACCAAACAGACCATATATTCATAAGTTGAGAAGTGTCCAATATGTAAATATGTGGTTGTATGGGTAGGTCAGTATATTCATGCTTACTTCAAGTTCAATTTAGCTTATTAACATATGATCTGTACGTAATACATTGAATTTGAAGCAAGTAATGATAATTCTTTCTAATCAACACTACCACACATAGCACAAATGGTATATGAGTGCCAAACATACCATATTTTCATCAGTGTGAAGAGTTCATAAGAGGCCAGTATTATTTCATTTGTTGCTTTAAGTTGAGTGTTTTTTTTTTTTGTAGTTATCACTATTTTGAAACATGATCTAATATATAACTCCATGCAATTGAAAACAAGGGATCGGATGAACACAATTTGAGGTTGCATATACATGCAAGCCCGTCCTTCCACAGGTATAAATGATATTCCTTTTTTGCTTGTTGCCTCTTATATGTTCTTTATGTGATACATGAAAGTTTATATTTTTTCTATTGGTTGTATAATCTTTATGGTTGTTGTAGTTATTGTATACAATTTTTGTCCACGGAATTTGTCATGGTTGGGATTGCAAAACTTGGGATTATGATAATGATGCAATTTCATTGATCGTTCTCATAATGGCAAGTTTTGCAAATCCAATCTTTATGAATTTCATGGACAAAAGTTTGCGTATACTTATGTTAATTGAATCTTGTGTTGCCATGCCTTTGTTCTTTTCAAGTTTTTTTATTATTTGGATGCCCTCTCTTTGAAAGGGTTTAGATGCTTATTGAGTATTAGGTGGCAATATCGATGGTAATTTTAACCCTGACGTATGGGAGTTGTAAATGCATGGTTTGTATTGCAAGTCATCCTTATAGTTGATTGCGGCAACCCTTGGATTGTGTGCTAAGTTTACTAATCTTAGGCATTTTGGTTCTTTTGAGACTTCAGATAGAATATAGCTTTGGCCTACCTAGGTTATAGGTGATAAAGGTAGAGTATCTTATTTAATAAAGCTAAGTACTAACATATGGTTGATATACAATCCTGTTTTTGAACAAGGCTAGCTTTGATTTCAAGTGATATAGATCATCTAGAAACTTGTCTAGAGACCCTAGACAATTCAAAGAAGGTTAGAGTAAAAAGACATGAAAGTGCAAAATATTTGATAAACTAAAACACTAAAAAGACTTGCTTTTACATCCTTATCTAAGAAAAAGCTGCACAACAAGTTGATAAACTCTTTGAAGAATTAGGTGGCTTTTTGCCTTGGTAGCCTCTTCAAAATTTAACCAAGGATTGCAATATAGGGTGCAATCTCATATCGTCTCTCGAAGAGCCTTTTATTAATTACCTCGAAACTAACTGTGATGATTGATATAAAACAAGTTAAAAATGATATTTCGCTTTTTAAATATCAAATAGGTTGCAAGAAAATGTAAATGCCTACACTACAATATTTTTGTTATTTTTGGATATAAAATGATAGGTGGAATGAAATAGATGAAGTAAATCTCTTGAAAATGGCTTGCAAGAGCAATCATAGTTCATCTAATAATAATGGTAGTTTGATTTACTAGCTTAGTCAGAAATGCCCAAAAGACCCTTTGAGCTAGCTTGAGTTAGATTGATTAAACACTTTCACACCGGGCAAGGTTTAACCCCTCTAACCAAAACTCAATACAAAACACAAGCAATTGCAACCAAAGTCCCTCAAAATACCTAACCTCAAACACCGTTGATTCTAGTGCATTAATTAATGATTATTCCTAAACCTAGAAAATAATCACTTCTTAAAACACTATTAAAAACCACTTTGTATGCAATTTATGAAATCACTATGTTTTCTAAAATACCAAACCCCATCAATAGATGAGTCTAACACTAAAAGAAAGGAACCCTACTCTAGAGATGCTATTAAGTACTCTTAGTGTGTGATTTAATTTAATTAATGCAATTTACTTAATGGAACTGCAAAATCAACTCAATATCTCAACAATACCATGTAAAATAATAGAGAATCAAAAGAAGTACTGTAGCACCCAAAATTTGGAAAACATGGAGTCGCCACCAAAATTTAGAAAAATGATAATTTTGGAAAACCTTTTTTTTTAAACGGAAATAGATCTACAAAAACCATTTAGGGTTCAAAAATCGATTGTGTGTGGGGAAGGTGTTACGCACCCCACAACACCCATTCACAAGAATGGTTACCCTAAGTTAATTATTTAAAAATATTATGGCCTTTAGTTTTATTATAATTACCCAAATAAAAACAAGAGATATTTATAAAAATAAATGAAATGAAAACTAAAAAAGAAGAAAAAAGGAACATTTAATTACCAAAAGAAAAAATATATTTAATTTTAAAAAGGGAACATTTATAAGGAAAAATATATTTATTTATAAAATTGGACTTGACCTAGGATGAAAACCTAGGGCATACGTACCCTTTAGAGGGATCAAAGCCCACGTAGTTCGGGGGTAGAAATGATTGTCACTTTGCTTGTGTTTTTTAGAAAAAATGTATTTAATTTATTTGAGAATTTTTTTTTTATTTGGTTTGTATTTTTTATTATTTTTTTAAAAAACGTTTTTTTATTTTCTTTTAAAAGAGAGTTTTTCCATTTTATTTTCATTTATCAAAATGAGTCAAAAAAATTTTTTTCTTTTTTCGAAGGAGGACCTAAGAAGGGGATTAAAAAAAAAAAAGAAAAGTAGCACAAGTTAAACAAAAAAGAAGTCAAAGGTAAGGAGATTTATGCGTACCTTTTATCCTTTGAACCCGCTATAACAAGAGATAGGGTGATAGAACCACATAATAAACAGGAGGTAAGTACAATCACATTATTAAGCATAACACCTAGTATCAGAAGAAAACAAGACAACACATACCTCTTGCCTATGTATGAGATAATTCAGTTGGACAATAAAACGCAAATCCACAAGACCACAATGAGGTAATCCACGTCCAGCAACATCATAGTACAAAGTAAAGCAATGTAATGCATATTGGATAAAGTCATAGTGCATGAATGATGAGGTAAGCATGAACCAATTAAGGTATATTAGATGAGGAAAAAAAAGACGAGATGTCACAATGAAATAAAAGAAAATGATGAAAACTTAGCCATAGTCCTTGTCTCCCTGCTCTCCCAAAATTCTTGTGTCCCTTGCTTCAACCCTTGCACTCCTATTTATAATCTCAAAGTAGAGTTTTCTTCATAAATGCTCCTTCTTTTCTTGAATTTTCATTTTTGATTCTTTTTGTATTTTATGTTAAGAACTACCTAACTTAACCCAATCACCATCAATAGAGATTTGTTTTTCTTTCATTCTTATTTTATTTTATTTGTATTTTGTATTGATAAAACTTCCTAGCTTGACCTAATCACCATTAGTGACGATTTTTTTTCATTTTTAATTTAAAACTTTTTTTATTATTCTTCCCACAAGTAATTCCCTAATTTAAACCTATCAACATAAATAAGAATTTTTTTTCATTTTTTATTTTTTATTTTCCCTTAATAAATGACAATGCCAATCATCATCAATGAGGGGATTTTTTTTAATTTTATTTTTTTAATTTTTTTTACCTTTTCCCCAGAAGTAATTTCCTGATTTAAACCTATCAACATAAATGATATTTTTCTTTTTTTCTTTTTTCATTTTTTTATTTATTATTTTCCCTTAATGAATGATAATGCCAATCATCATCAATGAGGGGATTTATTTTAATTTATTTTTTTTATTTCTTTTTCCTTTTAATGATGATCGCTAATTTGGACACCGATCATTATCAATAGGAGGATTTTCTTTTTTTTTCTTATTTTCATTTTTTATTTCTTTTTTTCTTCCAATGATGATTGCCAATTTGGACACCAATCATCATCAATTATTTTTTGTATTTTTGAGTGGGGCCCAGACAAAATAGGGTGTTCACAGTTGCCCCTCTTTACTTGTTTTGTAGCTGAGAAAAGTAAGATTCTCGTCTATGAAGCAAGTAAAGATAAGAACACGTATTTTGTCCAGCCAAAGAACAAGGTGCCCCTTTGGAACCAAAGAGGATTTGGACAAAAAAACAGTGCCCATGCCCCACTTTACTTGGTTAATAGGGGAGAATAATGCAAGCGGAGATAGATGATTACCTGGAGTGGAAGTGAAGCGCCTATTTGCATAGGACTTGGGTGGGGCATAAAAGAATTATGACAGCCGATACTGGGCTTTGAGAGTGCCTGCTGATACAGGGCTTTGAAAGAATAGTGCCTACCGTTATAGGGCTTTAAAAGAATTGTGCCAGCCATTATTGGGCTTTGAGGGTGCCTATTGCTACAGGGCTTTAAAAGAATAGTGCTTGTCGTTATAGGGCTTTAAAACAATTATGCTAGCCGTTACTGGGCTTTGAGGGTGCCTGCCAGTACAGGGCTTTGAAAGGGTGCCAGCCAGTAATGGGCTTTAAGGGTGCCTGCAGGTACAGGGCTTTGAAAGGGTGCCAGTCGTTACTGAGCTTTAAAGGTGCCTGCCGATACAGGGCTTTGAAGGGTGTGAGCCGTTACTGGGCTTTGAGGGTGCCTGCCCATACATGGGTTTGGAGGGGTGTCAGCCGTTACTGGGCTTTGAGGGTGCCTGTCGGTACAGGGCTTTGAAAATAGTGCTATAAACATGTGATGCAGCTTGGTGTAGTGCTTATAAAGATGTTGACATTGATAACGATGATGATAGTGATGATAAAATCCCAATAAGGATGAAGAGGATGATAATGGCTATGAGGGGAATATCAAAATGGTGAATTCATGATAAAGGTGATGACACTAATAATGATGATGACAGTGATGATGGAATCATAATGACAATGATGATGATGATGATGATAGTAGTAATGATGATGATGTTAATGGTGATGTTGATAATGGAGGTAATGACATGCTAATGAGTATGAGTGCAATAATGGTGGTGTTAAAGAATAGCCTGGCAGGTGATATTGCTCCTTCTTCATCCAAGAGCCTAACCAACACCCCCTTACTCATGCAGTCTTGTCAAATGTATGAAGATGTGTATAATGAGATTCACATAGATGCCACAGCTTAGAACCCTCAGTTTAGATTGTGTCCCTTTGTCAACTGTTTGACCTCACAACAGAAATTCCAGTTAGGACCTTCGCTAATGATCCTGAAATTACACAAGTTAAATGGGAGCAGAGGACACCATGTATATCATCCTGAGTATTTATCCAGCCAAAAATTGTACTTTCATTAAAAAGAGTTACAATTATACAAATCATGACACAAAGTTTGACATGTGATTTAATGGAAGGGAAAGATATTCTAAGGATGAAGATTCATTTAAAGGAAATGATCTTCCAATATTTAAGTGGATGAGTAATGATGAGCACATATGATTTAACTCAACGAGCCTTTTTTTCCTGCTCTAACTTCTTTCTAAGCTATCCTTTCGGGATTTTAACTTAGCGAGCCCTTTTTTTTTTTTTTTTGCTCTAACTTTTGCCTAGGTCGCCCTTTCGGGTTTTCAACCTAGCGAGCTATTATTTTTATCTCTTCTTTATTTTCTTTCTTTTTTTTCTTTTTTTTTTTTTTGCTCTAACTTCTACCTAAGCCGCCCTTTCGAATTTTCAACTTAGCGAGCCATTTTTTTTCCTTTTTGCTCTAATTTTTGCCTAAGCCACCTTTCGGATTTTCAACTTAACGAGCCCCTTTTTCTTGTTTTGCTTTAACTTTTGCCTAAGCCGCCCTTTCAGGTTTTCAACTTAGCAAGCTTCTATGGTTTTACGCTTAGTATTTCTTTACAGCATCTGAATTGATTGGTCTTGGTAAATCTTGGCCATTCATGTTTGTCAATATCAATTCCCCTCCAGAGAAAGCATGCTTAAAAACATATGGGCCTTCACAATTTGGAGCCCATTTGCCTCTATCATCTTCTTGATTTGGTAGGATCTTCTTGAGGACTAGGTCTCCTACTTTAAACCCCTTGGGTCGTAGTTTCTTATTAAAGGCCCTTGCCACTCGTGACTGATATAATTGCCCATGACATATTACTGTGAGCCTCTTTTCTTCAATCATATTTAGTTGTTCAAATCGAGAGTGTATCCATTCACTTTCATCTAGGTCTGATTTAGCCAAGATTCTCAGGGAAGGTATTTCTAATTCAATTGGAGTGACAGCCTCCCTACCATAAACTAAAGAGTAAGGGGTTGCCCCAGTTGAAGTACGCATTATGGTACGGTATTCATGTAATGCATATGGAAGCATTTTATGCCAATGTAGTTTTGCCGATGATCTTCTTAATGTTTTTATTGGCTGCCTCAACTGCACCATTCATCTGTGGCCTGTATGGTGCAGAATTATGATGTTTGATCTTGAACCCCTGTTGAGGTTTGGTGCATTGTTAGTTATAATCCTCTCTGGTAACCCATATCTACAGATGATATTGGCCTTTAAGAATTTGATAAAGGCCTTATAAGTAATCCCTTACAACACGTCCTCATGTAGTCGTCAACATCCGATGATTCAGATTAGATTCGACTTCACCGGGATTGGCTACCATCTGACGACTACATGAGGACGTGTTGTATGAATGCGCAGGGGGTAGCTGGTTAGGACGTTTAAACGGAGCAATATTGTATCACTTTCTTAGGAAGGAACAAAATATCATTAGTTTATTTAAACTTACAATTTCAATCGGGCATGGTGAGTTATCACAATGTATTGTCATAAAGGTCTTCTAGCACAAGTATCCTCTAGCTTCCTCAGGGAATCTATTATTCCACAGGGAGAATCTAGAGTTGATCATTAAATAGGAGGGACCTTAAGTCCCATCCTAGCCAAGATCTTTTTATTTGGTGAGTGTTTAGTCGGCATATAATCTTCTAGAACGAGTGTCCCCTAGCCTCCTTAGAGAATCCATTATTCTACAGGGAGAACTAGGGTTGATTATTAGATAGAGGGGACCTTGAATCCTACGCTAGCCCAAGATCTTGTTATTGATCGTAGTGATAAGCATAAAAAAATGACAGTAAAAGAAGGAGATATGCTTTTATTCGATATTATCAAAATTTGGTTACAAGTTTGAGTTCCTCTATTATTTGATTATATATGTTGAAGAATTCAACAATCTCTGCTGGCGGATTCAAAGGAATGATCATGCCTTCAATGCTCTTGAATGTGCTAGCAAATTCTGGGATCCTGGTGTTAACAAAGCTGATTAAGTTATCACACCTCTTTACCTATTCTTTTGTCACAACAACTTGTCTGTGGTAGAGGAGTTCCCAGTTGGCTAAAACTTTCCTTTGATAATTTACCTTGTCCACGAGGCTCTGGATGGATAATCTCTTCATCCTCCCACCATTCTATTTTCCATAAGAGAGAATCTTCTATTAACCGTGAGAACTCCTTCCTCTAATCATTGCTGTTTAATTGAAGATGATTGAAAGCCATAAGTGGATTAGTAAACTTGTCATGCCTTTCTTGGAAGTACTTCTTCTTTCCATATACGTGACTCAGCATCCATACCTCAAGCAATACAATACAGCATTTTATTTGACCTTCCTCCTTTAGGTGGCATTGAGATAATGACATGTAGGTCTCTGCTAAAATTATGGGTACCAGGTTAATTTGGTAGTGTTCGACTAATTGAAAGACACTGATAGCTCCCAAGTCAATTATTCCTGCTGATGAAGGAAAGAGGATCATGCCATAAATAGCCAAGGCAAAAACCCTGCAATAACTCTCCCAATCTTTATTTTCTGCTAATCTTGCTAAGCGAGCTTCTACTGTAGTCCTTTTAATCCCACTACTACAAAAAACATTTTTAACGTCCCTTTTTTAGACCTTTTAACATCTGAAAACAAGGGGACGTCTATGTGAGAGACGTAGTAAAAAATGGCAATAACATCCGTAGATAAAAGGACATCTAAAGTCTGGACTTTAAACGTCCCCACTTTAAAGTGGGGACGTCTAAAGTGCTTTTTTTAAAAAATATTGTTTATATTACAGATCTAGACTAAACAGTATTTAAAACCAGAAATCATATATCATCAATAAAATTACAGATCTAGTATCTGAAATCCAAAATCTACACAATAATAACTCCAAAGCTGAAATCTTATAGGCATAAGATGAAAATAATAAGAGGAATTATTTACAAAAAACTTATCTCCTTCTATTATTAAAATTTATTTTCTCGTAATAATGAATAGAAAAGAGCGACAGGGAGAGATAAACCTCGTTTTCTCTGCGGGAACGAGGTCATGAAGCATGTTTCAGAGTTCTGATCTACAAGCCATAACAACACAAGTTAGAAGATAAAATAGAAGGGAAACTCAAAGAAAAAAGAGAAAGAAGATAAAATACAAAAGATGGTAAGAAAGCATAGCAGATCTGGCGGTGAAAAAAAGAGAGAGAAAGGAAGAAATAAGAGTAAAAAGGGCATATAAAGAAGAAGAAGCAAGAGTTAAAATGCGTAGTGGTAGTGGCTCTTCTTATATTTACGGCGATGGGAAGAGAAAGATGAATGTAAAACTAGTATAAAGCTGACAAATAAAAACTGTCATAAAAAATTTGAATTGTTTTTTACGTCCCCAATTTAATTTAGGGACCCCTAAAGTTATCCTTTTTTTTACTTTAGACGTGACTTTAGACGTCCCCAATTCAATTAAGGACGTCTAAAGTATGTAAAGTTACACTTTAGACATTCCTATATATATTGGGGAATTCTAAAGTGTTTTTCAAATTTTTCTTTTTAATGAGGGACACCCTTCAGCGTCCCTCATATATATGGGGACGCCAAAATGACGTCCCTAACATATATATGTTAGGGATGCAAAAATGACGTCCCTAACATATATATGTTAGGGATGCCATTTTGGTGTCCAGCAACAGGGGCGCCCTTTGGCGTCCCCATATATATGAGGGACGCCAAAGGGTGTCCCTCATTTAAAATAAAATTTTTTTAAAAAACTTTAGACGTCCCCAATATATATAGGGACGTCTAAAGTGTAACTTTACATACTTTAGATGTCCCTAATTGAATTGGGGAAGTCTAAAGTAAAAAAAAATTAAAATTTTAGACGTCCCTAATTCAAATAGGGACGTCTAAAGTCTGTAAAGTCACACTTTAGACGTCCCTATTTGAATTGGGGATGTCTAAAGCTATTCAGTTCTCACCCATAATTACAAAATTGTCACCGTTTTTATTTTTTATGTCCCTTTTTTAAAAAAGGGACATTTTTTAGGGACGTAAAATGTATATTCTGTAGTAGTGTCCCCTTGACCAGTCCGGTGCCTACAATGTGTACTTCTTCCATGTGAACCCCTAACAGCTTCACTATTCCTCCCTGAGAAGGTAGCCGACCTAGATAATGGTAGATCTTATCACTCCTCTTAATTGGCATCCTAAGGATTTCCCCGTATTCTTTAAGGGTTGGGGCTAGTTGAAAATCAGAGAAAGTGAAGCATCTTAAAGAGGCATCCCAATACTGGCCCAGCTCTATGATAGCCTTATTATGCACAAGCACGTGTAATAAATCAATGATATTTCCATACTTCTTCATGAAACCCAATTTGACTAAACCTTGAATGTAGCGACTTAATCGAATTATGCCTTCAAGTGGTTATGCTCCAGCAGTCAATCTGATGCCCTTCCCTCTATATACCTTTCCTGTAGGAACTTGATTTAAACTTGGTTTTTGTGCCATTTAACCTTTATGCCAAATTTTCAATTGTTGGATAACTCGCTTGCCCTTCATTAAAGAAAAGATAAGGAAGAGTCAGAAAGTATTTCCAAATGCATGCTATGCAAATGATTACATGTGCTTTCTAGCCTTGATATGGGTGATAGACATTAAGAAAAATAACTTCAACTCCTCAAGAGATCCAATACCTGGCCTATAGGGAGGATGAAGTGCCCATTAACCTGTGAACAGCCCAAGCTATTACGCGGCTAAGGGTTTTGTTAAATATTTATTATGTCCAAGGCCCATATCAAATGAAGCTAAATGCCAATGGATAATGCAAGGATACCTCATGAGACATGAAAGAGTGACGACTTATACTTCAAGTTTTGATATGGGTGATAGACATTAAGAAAAAGAACTTCACCTCCTCAAGAGATCTATTACCTCATAGGGAGAATAAAGTGCCCATTAACCTGTGAGTGGCCCAAACCATCACGCGGCTAAGGATTTTTAAAATGATGATTATATCCAAGGCCCATATCAAATGAAGTTAAAATGCTAATGAATGATATAATGATACCTTACGAGTCCTAAAGGATTATCTCTTATCGAGATGTTTTCTAACATGATTGATGTAATGAGATCATGGTCTTTTAGGGTCATAGACCCTTAGAATAAGGTTAGCTATCTAATGCATACATCGTCCTTGTGATGCATCTTTATGTGGAGTGATGCTAGATACATACTCAGGTGAAGCGACAGTTAGTCACTTGATCCTAGGGGTTTCATTGATTATGCATAGATGACAATAAAGATTATCAACAATAAATAAATATATGCCCTCTAGTGTCTTATTTTAGGAATGACCCTAGGTTAGTGGTATCTATCCTAAGAAAGGCAGGTACTAATTAATTGGGTAGGTCAATAATTTCTACTAATAGGTGCAATGATTTCAAGGTGGTTCTAATTCTCACAGATAAAGGCCTCCTAACTGCCCCCCAATCGTAAAGATGAAGACCCTATTTAACGAAATTGACCTTCAGGGGGTTCTAGAAGCCCCACAGGGATCAACCTCGCCAAATGAGTAACATCTAGGATGAAGTCTTCACAGTAACCTCAAGGGGTTTTTGAAAACCCCATAGGGAGACCGCTAGAAACTTCCACTCAGCTAAGGAACTCACAGACCCGGGTATAGGGCCCAAAATGTGTGTGAGGAGAATAGTGTATATGTTCAGTGTGTGTGGAGAGCATACCAACCTATGGGCCTAGGTTCTACCCAACCCTCATCTACTAATTAGATCACAAGATAGATAGAAAAAAGAAAAAAAAAAGTAAACAAATAGATGAATAAGGAATTTAATAAATAAAAACAACTATTCACAAAAAAAGGGTAATTAAAATAAAATTAAGGCCAAATTCTTTTTCAACACTTAACTTAAATGGGCTTGACTCTCAAACTATCCCCAGTGGAGTCGTCAGGCTGTAGTGCCCGAAATTTGGAAAACATGGAGCCTCCACCAAAATTTTAGAAAAAGGATAATTTTGGAAAACCTTTTTTTTAAACGGAAACTGATTTACAAAAACCATTTAGGATTCGGAAGTCCATTGTGTATGGGGAAGGTGTTAGGCACCCTATAACACCCATTCACAAGAATAGTTAACCTAAGTTAATTATTTAAAAATATTATGGCCTTTAGTTTTATTATAATTACCCAAATAAAAAAAAAGATAATATTTACAAAAATAAATGAAATGAAAACTAAAGAAGAAGAAAAAAGGAACATTTATTTATAAAAAGAAAAAATATATTAATTTTAAAAAAGGGAACATTTATAAGAAAATATTTATTTATTTACAAAATTGAACTTGACCTAAGATGAAAACCTATGGCCTACGTACCCTTTAGAGGAATCAAAGCCCACATAGTTCAGGGGGTAGAAATGCGTGTCACTTTGTTTGTGTTTTTTAGAAAAAATGTTTATTTAATTTATTTGAGAAAAATATTTTTTTTATTTGGTTTCTATTTTTTATTATTTTTTTAAAAAACGTTTTTTTTATTTTCTTGTAAAAGAGAGTTTTTCCATTTTATTTTCATTTATCAAAATGTGTCAAAATATGTTTTTTTTTTGAAGGAGGACCTAAGAAATGGATTAAAAAAAAAGAAAAGTAGAACAAGTTAAACAAAAAGGAAGTCAAAGGTGTGGAGATTTAAGCGTATCTTTTATTCTTTGAACCTGCTACAACAAGAGATAGGGTGATAGAACCACATAATAAACAAGAGGCAAGTACAATCACATTATCTATATTTCTTAAGTATAACACCTAGTATCATAAGAAAACAAGACAACACATACCTCTTGCCTATGTATGAGATAATTCAGTTGGACAATAAAACGCAAATCCATAAGACCACAATGAGGTAATCCACGTCCAGCAACATCATAGTACAAAGTAAAGCAATGTAATGCATATTGGATAAAGTCATAGTGCATGAATGATGAGGTAAGCATGAACCAAGGTATATTAGATGAGGAAAAAAAAAGATGAGATGTCACAATTAAATAAAAGAAAAGGATGAAAACTCAGCCACAGACTTTATCTCCTTACTCTCCCAAAATTCTTGTATCCCTTGCTTCAACCCTTGCACTCCTATTTATAATCTCAAAGTAGAGTTTTCTTCATAAATGCTCCTTCTTTTTTTGAATTTTCATTTTTAATTTTTTTTCTTGTATTTTATGTTAAGAACTATCTAACTTGACTCAATCACCATCAATGGTGATTTGTTTTTTTTTTAAATTTTCGTTTTTTTTTTGTATTTTTTATTGATAAAACTTCCTAGCTTAACCTAATCACTATTAGTGAAGATTTTTTTCATTTTTAATTTAAAATTTTTTTTATCATTCTCCCCACAAGTAATTCCCTAATTTAAACCTATCAACATAAATGAGATTTTTTTATTTTTTTATTTTTCATTTTTTTTATTATTTTCCCTTAATGAATGACAATGTCAATCATCATCAATGAGGGGATTTATTTTAATTTTCTTTTTTTAATTTTTTTTATCTTTTCCCCACTAGTAATTTCATAATTTAAACCTATCAACATAAATGATATTTTTTTTTTTTTCATTTTTTTTATTTATTATTTTCCCTTAATGAATGACAATGCCAATCATCATCAATGAGGGAATTGATTTTAATTTTATTTTTTTTATTTTTTTTCCTTTAATGATGATCGCCAATTTGGACACCGATCATCATCAATAGGAGAATTTTCTTTTTTTTTTCTTATTTTCATTTTTTATTTCTTTTTTCTTACAATGATAATTGCCAATTTGGATACCAATCATCATCAATTATTTTTGTATTTTTGAGTGGGGCCCGGACAAAATAGGGTGTTCACAAGTACACTTAAACATATATGTAACCACATATATTGATAAGCACAAAATTCAACATCAACTAATCCAAATCACAAATTAATCCAAACTAAATACTTAACCAAGTAACAAAGGTTTAGCAATATAAATACAATCTCCAAAACTGAAAATCATAATTATAAAACTAAACAAATGGATTAAAACATAAAACTCCCCTTTGTAGTAATTAGAACTCAAGCCCTTAGCTTCCATCATCAAGAGAGTGATCCTCTAGCCACTGCAATTTGTCATCACAGATTCCCCAAACGCATTCACAGTTTCAGCCAAGTAACACATTGAATCAATTACCAATTAGCTATAAACAATGAAATTGGGGGTTGAAATATTTCCAGAAGCAGAACAGGCCATGCTATTAACAACAGGAAACCAGAGAATGCAAACTGAAATCTGCTTGGAATTTGCCAGATTGGTCGATCAAGAACAGAGGGGAAAAAGAGTTGATGATGGTGCTGAGATGATGATGACGGCAGTGGATGGATGACGATGATGGTGGATTAACGATGAGGGTGGTGTGATGCAAATTGAGCTTGCCTCAGCTACCGACTCTCAACTCTCAGCTCCCATCCCTCAGCTCTCTGCCTCAGGTCCGCTCTGCACTCGCAGCTCACGGCTGCTGGTTGTGGTAAATGAAGCTCACCGGCAACTGTGGAGAAGAGAGTTGTCGCCTGCGAGGAAGAGATGAAGACCCAAGTTCTCAAGCTCTCCACGGCGCCTTCGTCTCTGTCCTCTTTATTCCACACTACAGAATCTGACCTAAAGGGAAAAGCAAAACGGTGTGTTTTTCTGATGGACCAAACTGGCATTTGCAAAATTTGTGGAACCAAACTGACATTTTGCACAATTGAGCCCCAAACTGTCATTTTCAGTTTTAAAATCATTTTTCAAATACCTATAATTAAAAATAATTAATCCAACATCAAATATTCTTAAAAGTAAATGATTAAGAGTAATTAAAATTTTTAATGACAATTTTGCCCTTTTAGTCCTAATTCAATGTATTTACTCTTAATGCCAATTTAATCACAAAGAATACATTTTAAGCTCTATAAGTATGAGAAAACCCTCAAATAAAATATAAAAATATATAATAAAATTGGGATTTGCCACTCTTCCAACCTAAAATATTCTATCAAGACCACAAAGCAACTAGTAATAATACTCACCAAAATAAAAATTTCATTAGCTAATAACTTCCCTTGTCTTTCCTCCACTTGACTTAGTACCATGTAAATTGACGGAATAGCCTTTTGAGTTGATATCAAATATTAAATGTGATGTGTTTTCTGTTTTTTGAAATTGTAATAGATAGCTACAATTTACATAGGTAACTTGAAATTAGAATGAGAGCTTTTGGTAGTACTCCTTCGGTCCTTTTTATAAGAGCCCAAAATTTAAATTGCCTTGGTCCTTTTTATAAGAACCCAACAAGAGTTGTTTAAACATTTAATGATTTCTTTTTCATTTTGGCGCCTCATTAATTATATATATTGCATTAATTAAAATATTAGTCATATCTATATTTATTTTCTTTCTTTTTCTTACCTGCTCTTCATGAATAAGGGCATACTTGAAAAAATGTTTATTTTATATACATTTATTGTTTTTAACTATTTTTAACCACTTTCTTATAAATAGGACTGGAGGCAGTATCATTTTAGCGACATGAAAAAAGTTAATGGGGAACAAAAGCAAGAGTGAGGTGCCAACGTTTCAACCAATTCGCCCAATAATTCATCATAACTGAGGCTGAAATGTCATCCATGCCCTCACTCACCTCACAAGTTTTCATTATATTAATTGTCAGCCATTGCAGCTGCGACGAGTTTTGTGCGGCATTTAGTTTTAATTTCTGTGTTTCTGTATAGAGGGAGAGAGATGACATCCCTACAAGTTCAAAAGTTGGAGGCTGATGTGCATATCAAGGCTCCAGCAAAGCAGTTTTATGATGTTCTCTGCAGCAGAACTCACCACTTAGCCAACATTTGCCCTGAAATGGTTCAAAGCGTTGAGATTCACGAAGGCGAATGGGGCACCCAAGGATCCATCATCTTCTGGAATTGTTTCCTTGGTAATTAATTAACCAATTACTGTCTCACCTGCATCATATAAATATACATATATATAACATCACTTTTGTTTCTTCTTCGAGAATCTCATATTGATATATAACATCACTTTAGTTTCTTCTTCGAGAAGCTCATATTGACAGGCATAAAAAAACACAACTCCACTTTTGGTATTTGAAATATTCACTTCTCAATTACTATAACTTCAAGTGTTTATATTATCTTTACGACTCTCCAATGTGTGTGTGTTTTTTTGGCTTCAGAGTTCAGACTCGAGATCTTATTTTTCCGTAGGTTGCCTTTATTTCAGAAATAAGTTCCAACGGTACTCTTTAATTAAGCATACATAATCTTAGATGTCGTCCCACAGTTCCCTTTGTTCATCAAAAGAAAACAGACAATTGTGATGAGAAATTTAGTTTCTGAAACGTAACAGAAGGGAAAAAGTGTGTGGCGAAGGAGCTGGTGCAGTTGGTAGACACAGAGAACAACAAGATAACATTCAAGGTGTTAGAAGGAGATCTAATGCAATATTACAAGAGCTTCAGATTTCTAATGGAAGTGTTGCCTCAAGAGAAAGGAAGTGTTGTTCATTGGACCTTCGAATATGAGAAGCTGGACGACCATATTCCTGATCCTCACAGTTTGCTTCAGTTAGAGATTAATTTGACCAAAAAGACATCGATGCTCACCTTGTTGCTCAGCAAGAAGAGGCCACCACCAAATAAACTATATATGTTGGTTGTCATGGGAAATTGGTAAAAAGTCCTTGTTTAGAAATGTTATTGGCCAGAAGAACCTGAATTGGAGTACCGGTACTTTCTATCCATGAAATCTTGCAAAGTACTACTGGTGTGTTCTGTATATAAAAATATATCATGTCTTTCTCACCAATAAAATTTTTAAACAGAGGTTTTTCACCTATTTGAAATAAAACTTCTTGATCTGTGTGCGAGCGATCATTAATCTCTAATATATTGGCTCAGCTGTATATGTGTTGGTGATCCATGTATCCATTGCGCGATACTGTGTAATAATGTTTAATGAAACCTTATTGTTGATGAGTATGATAGTATTTAATTGTGAGCCCTGCAATTCTTCTAGACTGTGTAGTGTGGGTAATTGAGTATTAAATTCTTAATCTTGTGTCGATCGCAAAGCTTTCTAATCAAATTTTAGTATATTGTAAAAACGGTTCTTCTGATATGTGACCTAGCAAGTAGCTATCATGTGCGAGTGTGTTACTCTAATTTCAGTTGAGCTCCTGTTTCCTTACTTACATGTTAGTCACACACACGGTGACAAAAAATTACCTTGAAATTTTCCATTGTTCATGATTAAACATGAACTATTGTGATGATTCCTTACATGTCACTAATTAGTTAATTGGTCGTATGGAATATATTACGAACTTGATGAACAATATAATTTGATCATGTATTTAATGTCAGATTGTATGTTAAAAAGGTTTTTTTTTTTTTCCGTCGTGCATATTTTTCTCATCAATACTAGCAGAATAATCCGTTATTTCATTTTCCTTTTTGTCTCATTATGGCATGAAATTATGCTTTGACAAGCTCCAGAATTTTTATTTGGTGTGTATGGTTTAAGTAGAAGGGAGGAGAGCGAAGGGATCCCTTTTTTGTTTAAGAGGGGAGGGGAGGATGGTAATAATTAATTCACCATTCTATTCTTACACACTAGTTTATATTTTTTTATTTATACATTAGATAAATTAATTTACACATTCATTCAAATTACATAACTTATTAAAATTCATTCTTATGCAAGCAAGTTGTTAATATATGCAAAAGAATTGAAGGGATGGTATCTTTTATTTATAATCAATATAATATAATATTTTAAAAATGGAATATCACTGGTCAATAAATTTATATTTTTGCTTTTATTTTTAATTATTTTGCCTCTATTTTGTTGGGAATGAGTAAGGAGTTTATTTTTATTTTTTCTCATAGGAATTAACAACGATGACGACAACATTAAGTCTTATCATTAGGTGAGGTTGGTTATATGAATTGCATGACACTATTATGATTTATCAATAACCAAATTTTTAGATAGGTTGTTAACCAAAAAGCCCATTTAATGACTTCATTAAGTGTTTTCATCGCTCTTCCTATGCTATCACAATTACTTTGTTGATTTACATTTATATAAATTTGACAGAGTTTTACATTAGCTATCGAGGGCTTTATACAACCCTAGTCCTTTATTAAGGCTTGGGACGAGCTATGCAACATAAGTGGTATTCATGGGTATTAATGGAATATCACAAGAAAATCATGAGGGCAAAATAGTCAAGTAATGTTAATTTTTAATTTGATTTTAAATTAATTTGTCATTTCAAAATTTTCAACCAAATGAGTGTCTTTATTAGGGTGTGCAGTAGCTAGGTGATAATCCAACCATCCCTCACAGGCTTAACCTTTGAGCTGGGATTTTTTTGCTCGCCTTTCGTCTTAATAGGACCTAGTTTGGCCACAACTTTTAGTTCTAAATGGAAGACTTTTTTTTCCATTTTATCTCTTTTCTTTTTCTTTTTCTTGCAATTAAACTAATTTTTCTAAGTTAAAAATAAATTGATATATAATATAATGTTGCATAAAAATATTTTAGAAAGATCATATCATATATGTTATAATTATGTTATTTATTTAACTTCCTTAATTTTTCAAAAATAAATAAATAAATAAGTCTTGGATTAAGGACAAGTATAAATTAGGGTCGACACTAACAAAATATTGAACAGTCAATGTTCGTATGTTATGTTAGTGGAGGTTAAAAATTTCTCCCACATATCTAGGGTTTGAACCTGACATACTCTATCAACAATAAAATGTTGACCGGTTAGTCTAAGATCTTAACTAAATAAATTCATCTTAATATCTCCAACAGTATTCAATAGACATCTTTGGCTTTAATTAAATGAAGAACAGACCAATAAACCTAAACAAATAAATCAGAAAAGCATGGGTAGCCGCTTGTAGACACGTGTATAGGATTGCAAAAGTGAACTCAAGCGATATCAACGAATATCGGATCTTGAGAACCTGACCAAAGAATAATCGTTCAAGTTGGACACTACTTTTTCTTATACCCTCTCAAGTTGGACATATACGTTCTGTTCGCTCCCCTCAAGTGCATAATATAGTTTTCAACCGAGTATTCTCTTTCACATTATTGTGCATATATTCCCCTCCAATAAGTTATGGGCCTCCATGCTTTGACGAATGATCCTTATAAATAGGTCTCATATTTAAAAATTATAAAAATAATGTAAACCATGCTTAAAGGAAATAGGGGGAAAAACTATTTCGTTCTTCATTATTAGCACTGTTACTACATCTATTATCACTACTGTAGGGAGGACTTTTTTTTCCTAATGTAAGTTAAGAAAGACCTTTTTTGTCGATCAATAAAGAGTCATAAAATCCAGTACATAGTAGTTTTTGAATAATTCTAGATTGATTAAAATAAGTGACATAGAAAAAATCTAAACTATCATATTTTTCATGACTTTTGTTAAGAAATTCATGGCTTTTGATTAGGTTTCAACTACTTTCGTTTACCAAATAATAACTTCCCTCCTCATTTCTTGTGGCCTGGCGTTCACACCTCCAGCCTACCACCTTTTCCATTTCATCCATTTCTTAAAAAATTAATAATAATGATTAATCCACACCCAAATATCTACACTTAGATTTTGGTTGGCACCTCACTACTCTGACTCTGAATCTCCCACCAACATATCCTCCACGCTGAAAACCTCCTCCGACAACATTGCCACCTCCGTCTCCCCCATAAACGGAGGAGGTTCTTCAAGCAGTAATGATTACTCCCTAAGGTTCTTTTTATAAGGCACCAACTAATAAATGCTTTAGGTTCTTTTTATAAGGCCCTTGCAAATTTCCAAGAAGCATTTAATTTATTTTTCCATGTATACCCATATTTAATAAGGGTATTGGGGGAGAGTAATAATTAATAGATATTTGAGTTTAGTGTAGTTGGTAAGAATAATATTGGAAGCTACTTTGATTTTAGGACAATTTTAATGCTTTTAACTACCTTTATTGGTTTGTGAGAATTAATAGCTGATGCCTTATAATAAAGACCAGACGGAGTACTTTGAACACATCTTCCACTTCAGCTACCTCCGTCTCAGCCCCAATTTCTTTCTCTGGTTCGCTTACCTTCTGGGGTTCTGTCTCTTCGCTACAGTTGCTTCTAAATTGCAGCTTGGATGTAGAAGGTGGTAGACGATGTGATCCGTCACCGAAATCGTAGCCAGAGCCTGACGCTTCTGGCTTCACCACCACATTGATTTCCAACTTCACCACCCTTTCTGCTTCTTCCAGCTTTTCCCTTGGCGGGGATGGGGTGGGAGTTACTCCTTTTTTTTAAAAAAATATATATATATATCTTTGAGGGCATTTGTGTCATTTCCTTTTAATTAATATCAGAAAGGACAAATCAGATAATAAAACTTTTTTGGTATTATGCATATTCAAAAACACGATTTTATCCTTTCCTATTTTTAAAGTTCTTTTTGTGGGATTTTCTCAAGAATTTGTAGACACATGTATCGGATGGCCTGGATAAGTGTTGCAAAAGTGAACTTATCACGATATCAACGAATATCGGATCTTGAGAACCTGACCAAAGAATAATCGTTCAAGTTGGACACTACTTTTTCTTTTACACTCTTCAAGTTGGACATATACGTTATGTTCGCTCCCCTCAAGTGCATAATATAGTTTGCAATCGATTATTCTCTTTCACATTATTGTGCATATATTCCCCTCCAATCAGTTATGGGCCTCCATGCTTTGACGGATGATCCTTATAAATAGGTTTCATATTTAAAAATTATAAAAAAAATTAAACTGCTTTAAAGGAAATAGGGGGAAAATACTATTGCGTTCTTCATTATTAGCACTGTTACTACATATATTATCACTACTGTAGGGACTAGGGAGGAATTTTTTTTAATGTAAGTTAAGAAAAACTTTTTATGTCGATCCATCAAGAGCCATAAAACAGTGACAAAGATTTTGAATAATTATAGATCGATTAAAAAAAGTGACATAGAAAAAATCTAAATTACCCAGTTTTTTACGAGTTTTGTTAAGTAATTCATGACATTTAATTAGGTTTCAACGACTTTTATTTACCAAGTAACAACTTTCCCCCTCATTCCTTGTGTCCTGGCGTTCACACCTCCTGCCTACCAACTTTTCCATTCCATCCATTTTTTAAAAAATTAATAATAATGATTAATACACACCAAAATATCTACATTTAGATTTTGGTTGGCACCTCACTACTCTGACTCTGACTCTCCCACCAACATATCCTCCACCCTGAAATCCTCCTCCCCCAACATCACCACCGTCGTCTCATCCATAAATGGAGGAGTTTCTTCAAACACATCTTCCACTTCGGCTACCTCCATCTCAGCCCCACTTTCTTTCTCCGGTTCGCTTACCTTCTGGGGTTATGTCTCTTCGCTGCAGTTGCTTCTAAATTGCAGCACGGATGTAGGAGATGGTAGACGATGTGATTCATCACCGAAATCGCAGCCGCAACCTGATGCTTCTGACACCACCACATTGATTTCCGGCTTCCCCACCACTTCTGCTTCTTCTAGCTTTTCCCTTGGCTTTGGCATGGGGTGGGAGTTACTCTTTTTTTTTTTTTTTGAACAAATATTTTTAAGGGCATTTGTGTCATTTTCTTTTAATTAATATCAAAAGGACAAATCAAGTAATAACATATTTATAGTATTATGAATATTCGAAATGCTATTTTATTCTTTCCAAAATTTAAAGTTCTTTTTGTGGGATTTTCCCAAGAATTTAACCTATGTTTAAAGAAAGCAAAAAAAAAAAAAAAAAAAAAAAACTAATGTCTTTTTCATTATTACCTGCTACAAAGTTTTCACTATTGCAGGCAGGACAGGCAGGACTTTTGACGTAAGGAAAGACTATTTATGTCGGTTTTTAAAAATATTGACGCATATAGAATTTATTTTAAAAAAAAAAAACTAGCACAACAAATTCAATAATAAACTGTAATGATAACAAATATAGGAACTAATAAATAATGCTACCACCCTTGTTGTTAGTATAAGATTTAGTCTATTATTTCAATTTGAACTACGAATTAGATCTTATATTAAGAATTAATCTATAAACTAGATTTTATATTAAAAACTGGAGGTAGTAATTAATAAACTTAAAGTATCCTCATGGATGTACAGATACAACCAATTAATTTTCCCTTTTTAACATAAGCTTTTAATGCAATGGATAGATTAGCCAAGCATCAAATAAGGGCTTTATAATTGGCAAAGCTAGCTTGTTGAGATGTGGAAGCCGCCAATGCAAAATAATAGAAAATGTGAAGTCGATGGGTAAGCAACTCAAAAGGCTAGCATTTTTTCCGAGGTAAAACTTGAACCTGTTCCAAATCATCAGAACTTACCAAAGTATTTTCCAAAAAGTTACTTTTAAAGTATTTCAACTAGCATATCAATAATAATAATAATAATAATAAAAAAGAACACCACGCACACAAAAAGAAAATTACATTGAGGACTCAAAAAATACCAGGCAGTAAAGGAAAACCATAAAGTTAAGTGAAAGACAAAGCTATTAGTGTTGGATGGAATCCATATATACTTTCTTTCATTACCAAATCAGTCAAGGCTATAGCCATAGATTATTCATATCAAATTTTGAATCATGTGTGTTTTTTAGTTTTAAAGTTAGAGGGTGAGCTTTATAGCAATGGTAAAATTGTTGCCATGTAACTTAGAAGTCACGGGTCCAAATATTGGAAACAATCCTTCTACTTCTGGTATAAGGCTGAATATATCTATCTCTCCATGGACATCACCCGGTGGTAGCCTTGCACACCAGGCCACCCTTTTTTTTTTTGGAAAATTGAAATAACTAGCTACAATTTACATAGGAAACCCCAAATCTAGAAAAAGAGATTTTGGTATTTATTTTAATGACATGAAAAAAGTTAATGGGGAATAAAAGCAAGAGTGAGGAGACAGGGTAACCAACTAATTCATCATAACTTTGAGGCTGAAATGTCATCCCTGACCTTCTCACTTGACAAGCTTTCATTATATATAGGGCAATTGCAGCGACCAGTTTTGTGCAGCACATTTAGTTTTAACTTCTACGTTTCGGAAAGTGGGGGGGGAGAGAGAGAGAGATGGCATCGCTACAAGTTAGAAAGATGGAGACTGATGTGCCTATCAAGGCTACAGAAAAGCAGTTTTATGAAGTGTTCTGCAGCAGAACTTTCCACATCGCCAACGTTTGTCCTGAAAAAGTCCAAGGCGTTGACATTCACAAAGGCGAATGGGGCTCTCAAGGATCCATCATCTACTGGAACTACGTCCATGGTAACCACTTAATCTTTCATATCAATATATATATATATATAACGTCCCTTTTGTTTCTTCTTTAACAATCTCATCTACATATTGATAAGGCATAAAAAGAACACAACTCCACTTGCACTAAAAAAAAAAAAAGCAAATTACTGACAAAATCCATTCCGCCACTAAAGTTTACGTGGCAAATTGGTTTACCGATGGAATTTAACAGAATTGCTGATGGAATTTTCCATCCGATGGAATTTACTGACAAAAAATTCTGCTGGTAAATTTACCAACAGAAATTATGAAGACACTAGACAGTACCCTCTAATAAAGCAAAAATAATTCTAGATGCTCTATAGCATCATTGTCAAACTCGTGCGTTGACTCTTAGAGTTTATCGTTTTTACGTTTCTACCTTATAAAATCGTGTTGAGTTGCAAGTTAACTTGTGCTAGCTATAAACTCTATTAGATTCGCGAGTTTACACACCTAATTTACTATTTTTACATTTTCAACTTACAAAATCGTATTAACTTACTCTTAAATTCGTATTAACATTTTTTATTTTATCATGCTCAATGACTTTATGCATAAATTTTATAGAAATTTCTTTGTTAATTATGATAAATTATGAATATTGATGGATTTAATTTTAATTATTTAGATTTAAATATATTTCGGTCAAATTGTGGTCATTTTTATATCTTAATTATTTAACTATACACTATTAATACATATTTAATGATAAAAGTAAACTCTTACAATTTTACTATTCGAGTTCAAGATACGAGTTTACATTGACGAGTTTGCTTAAACTCATAAGTTTGACAACCTTGCCCCACAGTTCCAGGTATAAGAAATATAAGTATGTCCATGGCTGCAACTTGTTGAAAGAAAGGAAAAGCAATTTTAGCATCGTTGGTGAGGGAGGGCTTTTAACGTCGGTTTTAAAAGAGACACGTAATCAAGAGAACTTGTTTTGTCCACATTTTGATGTTGGTGGACAAGCGTATGTGTGTTGGTTAAATAACGCAACCGAGGTGGAATGTGAATTTCCATGTTGATTAACTCACTTGTTGTGATGACATATTTGGGTTTGTGAAACATACAGAAGGGAAAAAGTGTGTGGCGAAGGACCTGGTGGAATCAATAGATAAAGAGAACAACAAGATAACATTCAAAGTGTTAGAAGGAGATCTGATGGAACACTACAAAAGCTTCAGAGTCACACTCCAAGCATTGCCTCAAGAGAAAGCAGGTGTTGTTCATTTGACCATAGAATATGAGAAGCTCAATGGCCACTCTCCTGATCCTCACTCCTTTCTTCAGTTAGTCATTGATGTCAGCAAAGAACTCGATGCTCACCTTGTGGCTTAACAAGACGAACAGCAGCCAACAACCCAATAAATATATGTGTGTTGCAGTAATAATATAAGGTAAATAAAACTTGATGAATGAAGACGATCTTGATCCTTGTGAGCGACCAACAATCTCTTATATGTTGATTCGGTGATAAGTGTCTCTTCTAACTTCACTTTGTGATCTCTGCTTTGGCTAGATTAAGATCTCAATTACCGCTTGTATGTAATGCGCGCCATTGTGTATTTGTGTGATTGTTTTGAGTGAATTTATTTTTCTTTCTGTCATTTAGTTAACACTTAAAAGGGAAATCTTAGATAGTTAAACTTATATATATAATATAATTTTATTGAATTTTAAATTAGAAATATTCTTTTCATGCTAAGTGGATTGATGAGCACTGAAGGAGCATATCAGCTTATGCCTTGATAATTTCTTTTAAAAAACAAGGATTGTAATATAAAATACAATCCCAGATCGTCTCTTAAGGAATCTTTTATTAATTACCTAATAACTAATTGTGATGATTGGTGAAGATGGTGTTGTCGGCTTATATATACGCTTTGGTAACTTCTTCAAAAATAATCAAGGATTGATCGTCTCTTGAGGAGCATTTTATTAATTACCTAGAAACTAAATGCAAATAATTGGCATGAAATAAGTTAAAAAAGATTTTGATTTTTTTATCTAAAAACTAAATTGCAATTAAACTAAAATGTTTTAAAGACTACTATTTTTGAATTTTTGGAATAAAAGTGGAATGGAATGGAAATTGGATTTGAAAAGTACGATAAGACTTCTTAGAACAATGAATTTTATCTATCATTATTTCAAAATATAATGGGAGTGTACTAGTTTGCCAAAGATGCCTAAAAGACCCTTTGAGCTAGCTTGAATTAGATGAATTAATTCTTTTATACCGGCTAGAAATTAATCCCTCTAACCGAAACTCAATTAAACACTAACAATTTGAATCAATAAAATACAATAACACAAATAACAAAGAGCCCTTGCATTACAATCACAATTAAATATTTATAACAACTTCAAGCGAAAGTTATATCAAGTCAATTACAAGAAGTCGCTACTAATGAAGTACAAGGTGTTAAATACATAACATAACAATCCAAATAAATCCAATATCTTAAACTGTATGAAACCTTAATACAAAATAGCAAACCATCGTAATAATCAAATCTCAACCGAGAATTCAATTATTGAAATGGAAAGAGTAGGAAATTAGATAAACAAAACTCCCCTATGAAGCTCCAGACTCAGGAATAAACCCCTTGCTCTAGGAAAAGAGAATTAGCCACTGCTAGCCATCAAAACTTCACCAAACAAGTTCAAGATTTCAGACATTGAAGAACACCAATTAAGTAACCAATTAACACTAATTTGAAGAAGATTTGTGGCTGGATATCAACCCAAAATCAGAGAATCCCGGCTGTGATGAGTTCAGAAATAGAGGAGTCACAACCTGAGATTGTGGAAGGAGCTCGTTGGAAAAATGGAGTTCTGATGGTGAAACGGCAGATAACCGGAAGTAGTAAAGGGTGTATAATCGCCCGCGAAGCTCCGGCGCTTATGTCACTCTCAAGCTCTGTGTTCTCTCTCGGCTTCACCAAGCTCGCCCTTCAAGACTGTCTTACAACACCTCTGTCTCTCTCGGCTCCACACCAAGCTTGCCCCCACACCTGGAGCTTCTCTGTGTCTTGCCTCAACTCTCTGCAATTTCCACCAAGAAGAAGCTCCGAGCCTTCCACGAGCTTCTCCGTGCTTGTCCGTCTCTCTTTTCAGCCTCCACTAGCTTTCTCTTTAAACTCACTGCCAGCTTCTGAGATGAACCTGTACTCTCACCGGCGACGGAAAGGATGGTGAGGGTTAGGGGTGGAAACAGGCCAGGCCAGGCCAGGCTTGTGCCTTAACAGGCCTGGCCTGTTAAGGCACAAGACGGCCTGAGCCTGGCCTGTGGCCTGTTTCAAGCTTTTTATTAGGCCTAAGCCTGGCCTGTACACAGGCCTGGCCTGGCCTGTGGCCTGTTAAGAAGGCCTGGATTTGTAAAAGATACTAACAGGCCAAACAGGCCGACACCTAACAGGCCTAACACAGGCCGACACCTAACAGGCCTAACACAGGCCGACACAAACAGGCCTAACACAGGCCGACACCTACAGGCCTAACACAGGCCGACACAAACAGGCCTAACACAGGCCTAGGACTCAGATTCTTTTTTTCCTGATAGAGAACACCATTGCATGAATCAAAACTAGCAAATAACCAGAACACCACATGTACATAAGAGGGCCGTACTAAAATTTTACAAATCACATAATTGTTACAATAAATATCCTTGTTCTCCTAAAGCAAAAGTCACACAAATGTGCCAAATTGTGTTCAAATTATGTCCCAAATACAAAACGCTGAAGCAGATGTGCCAAATGAGACTCCAATAGCAAAATGCAACAGAACACCTGAGATAAGTTTAAAACCACAACAAAATGGCATGTGTAAATAGTAAAACGTTGCAGGAATATGTGTTGAAACTAAACAGAACATTTAAAGCTAATGATTAAAACCATTGTTTCTAGTTCTATATTTTTGATAACATACCCATTTCAAGCTAATGATTCTTCTCACCTTCACATCAAATCTTCAAAATAATTTCTTCTTCTCCTTCAAAGGCCTTGAAAAAAATCAATGAAATATATAGTATTAGATCATAACACAATTTAACATGCACAAGAAGTAATATGATGTAACCAAACCAACTTCATAGCTAAATTATTAACTTGAATATGAAATTTAACTTGAACAGGTATTGACACCAGTAAAGCATTACTAGAAGATATGAGGAGGGAGATTATGGAAAGAAAAAGTGAGAGCCAAACTCTATTTATAGAACCCTTTATAGCATGTACAGATAACCCTTTATAACGTCTAGATGATGATGATCAGCATGGTAGGTATTTAATCAAATGGAATTCTAGATATTCAACTTTGATTTAGGAAAAAGAAAAAGATAAATTAAGTCAAATGGGATGAGCTATTGAATTTGAAATGAACAGAATTTTTTTTAACTTAACAGAATTTGACAGAATTTGATAACTTAACAGAATTTAACAGAATTTGACAGAAATAAATTATCCTTAACTATTCGGCTACTTAACAGAATTTGATAACTAATGGATGACCAAAGTAAAGCCATTAACTTTAAATTGTCTAGCAATTAGGTGTTATGAAATGAACTTGTTTTCATTCAAAGCCAAAGATGGGACACCAAACAATTAAAGATTTAAAGTACATATACATATAAAGGACATATCAAATATATAACATCTCCAAAGTCCACTGGAGGTTTCAGAAGGTCGAAGAATTTAGAATGTCAACCAAAACAAATCAGAGCTTGTTCACAGGTGAGAGCTTCAAACTAAGTTAGCTCTTTCAAACAAAACAAATCAAGAAGCTTATGAACAAAGGTGCAGAAAAGTATTTCTATAAACAAGATCACGCTCAACTCCTAACATGCAATAATAAAGAAAATCAATTTTTCATAGCCCATCTAGCCATGTTTGCTCACAATGAGCACGTCATCAAAACTTCAAACAAATTCACATATACGCAATGACAGTTTCGGCTGCACTGCTTATCTGGTTCAGATTCCCATTTGTAACATGCCTCTTCTTTATGCTAAAGTAATCAAGCACAAGCACGAGGCTGATCCCTAACAGCTAACATCTACAAATACTCGCATGATTAGGGAATACACCAAAGGAATTCTTAATTCGAGGAAGAAACTTCATACCAGTATCAAAGTTTCCAAAACGGGAACCTGTTACACGTTTACAATGAATAGATATAGTAGTGAGACACTATCCGACAGAAACATGAGAGGATGCTCTTGATTAATAGTGAGACACTATCCGACAGAAGTAGAGGATTTGGTTTCAAAAATTGGTTCATTGATTAATAGATAAAAAAAAACTAAGCTCTGGAATATTTGCACAATAATGTATCAGCCCATAGCATATTCCAGAATCCAGACGCAGCAGAACAGAACAGAGATTCAACATAGCTGAAGCTTAACCAGAAAATGAAATGTACCACAGATCCGACGAAGAGCTTGACGGAGAGGACCACAGATCTGACGAGGGTAGCCCACTTGTGGAGTTGTGGTTCGCTGGTGACTCACGGTGGAGCTCCGTCTCGGGGGGGTCGGGACTCGGGAGGCAGACGGAGTATCGTCGAGGGGGATGGCAGTCGAGGGTGGTCGAGGGGAGTCGTGCGAGGCAGAGCGCAGAGGGCTTGGGAGTCAGACGGACGTCGAGGGCGGTGGCAGACTGGCAGTCGACGGTGGTCGAGGGGAGTCGCCGACGGTGATTCGTGCGAGGGCAGCTAGGCATAGGCAGAGCGGTGAGAGCGCGAGAGTCGATTTAGGAATTAGGTTTACACTTTACACATTAGAGAATAGAGAAGAAGAGGGGAGGGGAATGACGTAAGGTGACCTATATTTTTTTTTTTTTTTTATAATCCTTACAGGCTCAGGCCGGCCTGAGAGGCCTGACAGGCCTGTCAAGAGGCCTTGGCCTGGCCTGTTAAGGAAAACAGGCCTTCAAAGAGGCCTTGGCCTGGCCTTTTGGCCTGTCAGGCCAGGCCTGAACAGGCCTATAACAGGCCAGGCCGGAGGCCCCTGTCAGCCGGCCTGGCCTGTTTCCACCCCTAGTGAGGGTGAAGTGACGGTCGCCGTCGAGGATGGAGGGTAGCCTAAGTGGTTGGTGAACAATGGAGGTAGTGAAGGTGGAGTAAGGTGATGGCGATGAGAGGAAGGGTCGATGCTGTTAGTCCCGCGGCGCTGAAACTACTTCTCGTTCAACGTCATTTCTGGAATGCATGAAGAAGAAGAAGAAGCCGGGTCTGATCTCCAACTTAATCGGATCCCTTGGTCAAAACGTGCGTTTTGACCAAGGGACTAAAATGACAGATTCAAAAACTTTATGGAGGGACTAAACTGAAAAATTAAAAACGTTCATGAAATGTCAAGAAAGTTTTAAGGACATGAAAGGTCATCCCTGCCCTCTCTCACCTGACAACCTTTCATTATAATATAGGGCCATTGCAGCGACCAGTTTTGTGCAGCACATTTAGTTTTAACTTTTAAGTATCTGTATATATATATAGAGAGAGAGAGAGAGATGGCATCCCTACAAGTTAGAAAGATAGAGACTGATGTGCATATCAAGGCCACAGAAAAGCAGCTTTACGATGTTTTCTGCAGCAGAACTTTCCACATTGCCAACGTTTGTCCTGAGAAAGCCCAAGGAGTTGACATTCACAAAGGCGAATGGGGTTCTCAAGGATCCATCATCTACTGGAACTATGTCAATGATAATTAATTAACCGATTCATCTTTCACCTACATCATCATATCTATATATAATATCACTGGTGTTTCTTCTTCAAGAATCTCATCTATATATATTTATTTTGATAAGGTTAAGACCAAACAACAGAGTACCCAGCCCTACGTTACATGGCCAGTCCCAAGACTCTCATTCTGCAACCCACTAGTATCCTTCTGCAATGCCGCTACAAGCCCACCGATCGGCTCCATGACACGAACAAGACCCTGGACCACCCCAAGCCCCTATTTAGCCATCACATCCGCCACTACATTCGCCTCACGCGAACAACATAGTATAGAAGCCTCCCACTCCCGTCCCAACATGGCCCGGATCTCATTCACCTCCATAGCTCCTGCATGCTCCCCCACGCCATTCCCAAGTATCCATTCCACCACCATGCTGCAATCGCTTTCCACCTCCAGCCTCCGAAACCCAGCATCCCATGCTAATTTCAAGCCCCAAAGAACCGCCCATAGCTCGGCAATCAAACTCCCACAAGGCTCTAGTTTCACCATGAAACCTTGCAGGAATCTCATCTATATATTGACAGGTATAAAAAGAACATGGCTCCACCTTTTTTGGTAATTAAAATACTCACTTCTTAATTATAACTTCCAGTGTTTATATTATATTGCAAATCTCTAGTGTGTGTGTAGCTTCACACATGAGCTCTAATTTTTCCCTTGGTTATGTTTTTGTCCGAAATCAGTGCCAGCAGTACTCTTTCATTACGCATAATTAGTACTAGATGTCCAACATACTACGGATACTACTACTACTACTACTATAATAACAACAATAAACCTTATCCTATTAGGTAGGGTCAGCTATATGGATCGTACAATGTCATTGTAATAAACCAAATCTTTACAGAGATTATTAACCAAAAGATCCTGCTCAATAACATCATTGTGTATTTGATTTGGTCTTCTTCTACCTCTTTTTAGAGGTCTCTATACTGTTTGATCAACTCTCCTCACCGGTGCATCTAATGACCTTCTTTAAACATATTCAAACCACCTCAAATGACTTTCTACCATTTTCTCCTCAATAGTGCCACTCCAACTCATTTATGTATATGACCATCACGAATCTTATCTTTAATTGTATAACCACATATCCATATCAGCATCATCATCTCGCTGCCCCTACTTTATGTTCATGAATGTTGTCCCTTTAAAGCCTGAACATTCACTAACATACATTATTACTGGTCTTATAACAGCGCAATAAAACTTCTCTTTTACCTTATTTGGTACTTTCTGATCGTATATAACTCCAATAGTATTTCTCCATTTATACCACCTAGCTTGAATTCTATGATTAACATCTCCATCAATTTCACCATCTAGCTTGTTGTATAACTGATCTCAAATATCTAAAATTTGTCACGTGTGGAATGACTTGCCATACCAATTAACGTCCACACCACTTCTAATTTGCCTCTTATTTACAATACATATATTCTTTCTTACTTTTACTTGGACGAAATCTCTACAACTCTAGAGAGTCCATCACTAAATCTCAAGTTTAGAATAATATCTTCCCTTGATTCAGCCAACAGAATTGTATCATCAGCAAAAATATACATCCATGTCTTCAACTTGTGCAAGTTGTGTTTTTTCCATATCCACTATTGCCAGAAAGGAAAAGCTTTTAACGTCGATCGGGGTGGGCTTTTAACATCAGTTTAAGGGACGTGTAACCAATCAAAGTTATTTTGTCCACATTGATTTCAATGTTGATTAACTAACTTGTTGTGATGACAAATTTGGGCTTTTGAAACGTACAGAAGGGAAAAAGTGTTGGGCGAAGGACCTAGTGGAATCTATAGATAAATAGAACCACAAGATAACATTCAAAGTGTTAAAAGGAGATCTGATGGAACACTACAAAAGCTTAAGAGTCATACTCCAAGGGTTTCCTCAAGAGAAAGGAAGTGTTGTTTATTGGAACTTAGAATATGAGAAGCTCAATGACGACTCTCCTGATCCTCACTCGTTTCTTCAGTTAGTCACTAATGTCAGCAAAGAACTCGATGCTCACCTCGTGGCTTAACAAGACGAACACCAGGCAACAACCCAATAAATATATGTGTATGTGTGTTGCAGTAATAATGTAAGGTAAATAAAACTTGATGAAGACGATCTTGATCTATGTGTGACGTGATGCTATCAAAATTTAATTAAGCACCGCAAGTATACATATCATGAAAAAAATAAGTGGCAAATCAAGGTCGTCCTAAAGAGACTCAATCCAATTAGTGATTAGGTGTTAATTTTCCTTGTTTCATTTAAGTTGAATAAATCAGAATTGTTTTCAATGAGTAAAGAAAAATTAACAAGAAAAAGAAACTAATAATAACAAAGACTTTTCACAGAAAACAAATTCCGATATCAAGCAGGACAACCTAGAGTCACTAATCTCATGTTTGTTTCTTAGATTTTATCCCCACTATATTACTTTTAACCCAACTTAATCAGTTAATGTAGAATATTAATGTCTACAAATGCATGTTGGTTCATTTATATACCAACCTCAATTAATTATGCAATGTCTCACACAATTAAATAAGATGTAGTTTAGATCAGGCTCACTCTAGGTATACATCTATTCTAGATGTAAATTAGATTAAAATCTAATTCCACATTATTTAATCCCATGGTCAATCCAAGATTCTCTTCGTCAAGTTGATTGCACCATATTTTTATATGATTTTTCATAACTAGATTGGGTTTTTTAATGAATTTTCTAGGACAATATTGCATGACTAAGAACTAATTTTAATTAGGGACAATTGTATTGAATTAATTGTCATTAGGGGCAAAATGGTCATAAATTTGTTAATTATTCATACAATTGTTTCTTGGACTTTTGATGCTACATTTTGCTTAATCTTGCATTGTAGGTGCTTAAGAAGAAAATTGGAAATTCAAAAGGGTCAAAATTAATATTTTGAGGATAAAGGAAAATTGCAGAAAGAGGCCCCAGATTTTGTGAAAATTACAAAAGTAGTGAAGGAAAAGGGCTAGAGCCAATTACATAAAAGTACCCATATTCTCAGAAATTATGATACTGCCCTGCCAATATTTCAAATATTTGCATTTCAGTCACTCCTCAAAACCTTTTTCTTTGGCACGTAGGTCACTGGTCAAAACTTGCGTTTTGACCAGGACCTAGGTTACTGTGTGGCTTCTTCTTCATCAGATGAAACAGATCTGAAAAACGCAAAAATAAAGTGTGAGCGTCGTAGACCCATCATCATCGCATCTCCTTCATCTTCTTCCTTCCTTCCTTCCTTCCTTCCTTCCTTGTGTTGCCAACAGCCTTCACCTCCCTCACCATTGCCGTCGGCGACCCACTCACACCAAGGGCTAGAGCTGAAACAGGACTCGAGATGGAGCTGTGAGATGAGAGACGTGAGCTAAGAGTTTCGGATAAGAGGGCGCCGCAGAGAAATATTTGAAGGGAGAGAAGAGGGAACCAGAGAAGACAGACCAGAACCACCACCACCTTTAGCTTTTGATTTTTATGGAGGGAGCAGCGCCATGAGTTTGGAGACCAAAGCACCACCATCTCTTCCTCCACGCCACCTCTATCCTCATCGAACCACCACTCACCACCACCGATGCTCTTCATCCTCTTCTCACCACTTAAAGGATTCACCGTTGGGAACCACCATTAAACACCACCACCTTCATCGCCTTCCCTCACTCTCGCTACTACAAATCCTTCTTTCCTTCACTACCTTTTCCTCTCATCTCAAACTCTCTCTACCCTCATCCCCTGTTCACATTGTCATCAGCTGTGTCCTCTCTTCATTCCAACCAGCTTCACATTCTTCTTTCTCTCTACCATTATCATATTCCTAGCATCATCACTAGCATCATATTCATCTCAACCATGGCTGCTGCAAATTCAAGTTTGGTGGTGACAATACCAAGCTCAATGTGTGGCTGAGCCTTTCAACTCTTGAGAATTGAGGAATTGGCTTGAGTTCAAAAAGCTTTAAAAGGGAGTTAATCTTAGTTCCTTTATGAATTTCCTATTATTATTGTAATTCCTAGCTATGTTCAAAGGTATTTTTAGTAGGATTTTGTTAAGTTATTTTGTCTCCATATTGTTGAACTAAGATTGCTTATTTTGTGATTGGATTTGAATTATTGTGATTGGTTGATTTATGGTTATATATTTCCTATTAATTCATTGAAATTATGCTTGCTATGTGTTTACTAGTTTGTGTAATTGATTTGAGTTAATTTGAGTGGCACATTTGTGCATTCATATTAGAGGAAACAATTGCATTGATTTAATCCATTTAACACATCAAGTAGTTTTTAACAATTTATCTAAGAGATAACTATGAATGCGATCGTATGATTAGTCATTAATTAGATAAATTCGACTCAACGCGTTTGCTTGAGATTTTTAATTAAGACTTGATAAATTTCAAACTCCTTTATCATTTAATGAGCTAGGATAGCCAATGAACCAATTTCTAAAGAGAATTCACTTCATTCATATTTCATTAATCATCTTTTTTATTAAAAATACCAAAAATATTAGTATAGCAGTTTATTAGATTGCATAATTCCTTTAGTCATTAATTTGGAAAAATCCAAAACCATTTCCCCTTGTTTCATTACGTTTGCATGGCATATAGATTACTTAGAATTCAATAAAAAGCTCCTGAGAAGAGAAAATGATCCTTGGTTTGCCTATAAGCAATCCTTGATTAATTTTTGATTACGGACTCCAAGGTTAACGTACGAGAAAAATCTTAATCACAAGTCCAATCCTAAATCCTAAAAGCATGCTCAATGGTGGCCAATCACTAAACAATAAATAATAAAAACAAGATTAAATAAACTAAAATAATATTAAGCAAAACTAGTTAGTGAGAATAATTTCTAAGTCTCAAACAAGTTCATAGCTCCTCTGGATTGTAAAGAGAAATTTAGCCACACATGGCTTTAATCAAATCCATCTCAGCAAATAAAGACTCAAAGTTCAAATTCATATAGAGAGGAGAAGAAAATAAAACCAAGCTCAGCAAAAATCCCGCTGCCTCCAACTGGTGCAGTGCTACGTGTTCTTGGGGGAGTGGATGAAGACTGAACTGAAATAGCCGCCACCTCTTGCTGCTCTCCTCATGACTCTAATTCTCGCTCAGCAAAAAGAAAAGAAGAAGATTGAAATAATTTTTCCCAAGCGGCTGTTTCTTCTCCTCTGCGCTCAAGACCGTGACAGATCCTCAATTGCTAACTCTAATCCTAAATCTTCAATTGCCAAAAACGGTCGTCCCCCTGTCATGCGCAGCTGCCTCCTATTTATTATGATTGTGGCTATTGACTTTTTTTTTATATTTCCACGGCCTCTGCTTCTTTTCTTTCCAAATTGTGGCTGCTTGCTTTTTGACAATGGGATCCTTTTTTTCCAATTTTGTTGCTCTTGACGCTGACCAAAGAAAAGGAAATAATATATGAATATACTAATAGTAATACTAATAATCTTACTGATAACAGCTGGTTTTTTTAAAGAAAACTTCCCATTATTATTCTTCTTTCCTAAAATGAAAAACTTATATTATAAGTTGAAATCCCACAAATAATGCACCCAAATTGATATCTCTTAAAATATCAAGAAAATCTCTTTAATTTAGTATTGATGACTTCCCAAATCAAAATATATCTCCAATCTATTCAAAATTGGAAAGTCATCAGACCGATCAACAATCTCTTATATGTTGGGTCAGTGATCAGTGTCTCTTCTATCTTCACTTTGTTATCGCTGCTTTGGCTTAAGATTTCAAGACCGCGTGCATGTCCAGCGCGCCATTGTATTTTAATGTTAAATAAAATATTATAGTTTGTGCTTTGGGAAAATAATATCATTGTTATTGAGTTAATTTTTTTAATAAAAGATCAAAATGAATTAATAAAAAAACGAGTACAATATGAAGGAGGAAGAAGGAAAAGAATTGAAAACATGGAAGAACCTATAGGACTTATGAAGGGGACTACATGGATACTAGAAAAAAGGTAATCATTCAAAAGAAAAATTATATCTTGATGGAGAACATTTTCTTATTCTTTGATTGCTACTCTTGGTGGCAGAAACTGTTTTTTAAAACAAAACACTTCCAATTGGTCTTTCCTCGAGCTTGAAAAGAAGATTGACTATTTGATCCAATATAAGCTTGCCTGAAACATATCAAACCACAATGAAGAGTTCGATTTGAACCTCGCCTCCAAAGAATTGTTGTATAGCTTGACCATGAAAGCAAATCCAATATTTACAATTAAGCTTCCTCCTATACTTGTATTTATGCAAAATGATGGACCATCCTTCTTGATGGAGATTATAATCTATAGCTCTTGAAGTGCAAACAGATTGATTTGCATTTGGAGATTTTGACGAACATGATGGAAAAGCTAAAGAGGCAAAGGTTTGTGCGCGTTGACACTAGTGCAAAACACTAATTTAATTACATGATTTTGCATCAGTTACTTGATGGAGAACAGAAGTGATAATTCATGTGGCGTAATTTCACTTCTATTTTACATGTAACTTACACCCTAATGTACAATATGATATCAGTTACTTAAAGAACAAAAGTGATAATTCATGTTACATAAATTTGCTTCTGTTTTAAGTGTAACTGACACCGTAATGTACAATATAGCATTGGTTGTACATTCAACTGATGCCGTAATTAAGATGCTACAACAATAATAATTATACAATCAATTTAGTAAGCACCGGAAGCCATAATTAATATAACGTTTTGGAATTTAATTGTGAAATAAATAAATTTGAAATATAACATGTCTTAATTGTAATTAAATACTATAAATAAATTTTTAAAAATAATTTTTCCCAAAATGCAATTATATTATAAATGACTTTTTTTAAGTGGGTCATTTATAGCTCAGAACCATATGCACCACACAAAAAAAAAAGGACCTTCAGCGGCGACATTTGGCGGCGACTTTTAATGTCGCCGCTGAAAGTTTAAAAGTTGCCGTTGAAAATCACCTTTAGCGGCGACAAAAGTTGCCGCTGAAACTATACTTTCAGCGGCGACAATTTTAGTCGCCTCTAAAACTTTTAGTGACGGTCGCAACAGCGGCGACTTTTTGTCGCCGCTGAAAGACTTTCAGCGGCAACTTTTGTCGCTGCCAAAAGTCTTTTTTTTTTTTGTAGTAATGGTAGATACTACTGAATTTCTTTTAACTACTGAACTAAACCTAGTTAATTATAAAAAAAACTTGGATGATCAATTTATGGGTGGAACTTGATCATAATTTATAATTTATTTACCGAGCTTATTTATTGCGTCGGGTTCTATAGGAACCTAAGGCCTTAATTATAACCCACATGGCTCTAAAGAAGTCTTAGAAATATGTTAACTATTTTTTTTAAAAAAAAAAAAAGGAAATATGGCTTTGGTTCTCACTCCACCCACTATTACAAAATGTGGGTTTAGTAGCATAGATGTAGTAGCCTTTAATAAAACAAATGCTGCCTCTTATTTATAAAATATATTTTGATTTTTTTTAAAACTAAGTTGTAGCATTTAAAATACTAAATGCTAACACTTTACTATTGTTAATTTTTTTAAAAAATCGATTAGGTAGCATTAGGTTTAAAGAAATGCTACAGCATTTAGAGGTAGCCTTTTGCTAATAAAATGCAACCTCTTATGTATATGTATGTTTTTTTAATAGTAGCCTTTAATAAAATAAATTCCGCCTCTTAGTTATTAATTATATTTTGAATATTTTGTAAATTGAATTGTAAATTTAAAGCTCTTTTATTGGATTTTCCTAAATATTGTTGTTGTTTTTTTTGTAAGAAATCAATTAGGTAGCACCAGGTTAAAGAAATGCTACAACATTTATGGATAGCCTTTTGCTAATAAAACGCAACCTCCTATATTTTTATCCTTTTTTTAAATATATAGTGATAGTGTTTTGAATAAAGCAACCTCACTTAATGAGGGCATATATATATTTTTTTTTAAAAATTAACAATGGGAGTTCTATAGGCTAAGCAATACCAACATGCTTTTTAATTTTTTAGGAGAAAACTTACATCCAATTCCTTATATCCAGTCCAACAAGTTTTCCAATCAACAAGTGCCAGTTGTATTTTTTAAACATGTCATCATTAACTCTGTTACTCCTCTCCTTCTCCGTTCATGGCCCCCAAATCCCACAACCCTATTTGCTGCTAGGTCTCGATGATCGGGAATAAAGAACAGTGGCCAAGGAGAAGTAGTGTGGCAATGGCCAAGAATATCATACAGAGAGAGGTCGACGGAGATATAAGCACCAAATTCTGCTGTTTATGTTGCTCGTATTGTATACTCTACAACATACTACTGTGTTGCCTAATTCATTGTTTTTTTTTCTTGGAAAACTCCTCTGGGTGGATCTTGGATGGCATGAGATGAAAAAAAGCCATGGGTCTACAATTATTTGTAGCTAGCTTGATCACGCTTGATATATGCTTCATTCAAAGGTTCTAAGTCAATCTTTTGTGGTGAATATTACCAGAGCCGAGCAATTTGTTTAGTTCAACTTGTGTATGCCCTTCAGTATATGTGGGGGAAAAACTTGTACATCTTTCGTTATTATCAACATGAAACTCCTTTTGTTCTTTTCCATTGTCTTTCTTTTCATACAATTTGAAGGCTGAAGAGGTAGTCTTTCCATTCAAAACATATCTGTATTTGCAGTCACCCCCTTTGGATTTGTTAACCGACGGAATCATGGATAATTAATTGGAAAAGAAAAAAAGCAAGCAAAAGATCCACCCCTTTTCAATTTGTTAATAGAGAGAACTGAAGCCACGGTGGTTTGATTTGATTTGTCGTCAATGGAAATCAATATCAGCCAATGGATTGCTCCTTTTGGTTTTAGAGCTATGGGTTTAATCGACTTTGTTGCTTGTGAACGGAGATGGAGAAGAATAACGGAGTTAAATGATGACATGTTTAAAAAATCCAAGTGGCACTTATTGATTGGAATACTGGATAGACTGGATATAAGGAACTGGATGTAAGTTTGGTCCCTTTTTTTATTATGTATAGATTGTTTTTTAAAAGATCATGATCTTTTGGCCAAAACGTTATATATTGTTAAATGTTACTGCATATATTATATTTTTAAAAGATCTTGGAACCTAATATCTATCTATTAATTTATTTATAGATTGTGATCTTTTGACCTCTATACTCATAAGAGTGACAGCTCTGTAAAATAAATTCTTGTTCATTCTCTGGTACACATCTTCAAATGAGTTGGTCGGGGCATCTCTTAAACAAGTATGGTTCAACCCAGAAGTGTTTATTCACCTCATGTAGGAATTTACGCCTTTGATGGAAAATTAGATCTGGAGGTAAAACTCCACAGACTAAGTAGTTGACAAAATCAGCATACCATAGTGCAGTTGAACTTTCCATGTGGAAGAGCTGCTCATTAGGGAATGATGCCTGAATCATATCAGATTCATCAAATTTCAGCTCAGTATTCATCCTTGAAAGGTGATTGCTACTTGATTTTCGATGCCTTTTCTATCAATGATGTTCAAATCAAATTCTTGAAGTAAAAGTACCCAACGTATTAAATGTGCTTTAGACTCCTTCTTCGTAAGTAGATACTTCAAAGCTGAATAATCAGTATAAATGATGACCTTCGTACCTACAATGTAAGGCTGAAACTTCTCACAAGCATAAATTATTGCAAGGAACTCTTTCTCTATGGTTTTATAATTAAGTTGAGCACTATCACGAGTCTTGCTTGCATTGTAAATAGGATGGACGAATTTATCATCTCTTTGACCAAGAACAGCCCCTACAGTATAATTACTAGCATCAGCCATAATAATGAAAGGCAAACGCAAATCTGGAGCTACTAAGATAGGGGCCGAAACCAAACATTTCTTCAGTTCTTCAAAAGCCTTTAGGCATTCATCATCAAATTTAAACTCCACATCCTTTTCCAAAAGCTTGGAGAGTGGCTTGGTAATCTTGGAGAAGTCCTTGATAAATCTCCTATAGAACCCTGCATGAACAAGAAAGCTTTGGATACCTCTAACATTACAAGGAGGATGCAACTGCTCAATAATGGAAATTTTTGCTCTATCTACCTCCAAACATTTCTTGGATATTCTGTGGCCGAGTACAATACCTTCTTGTACCATAAAGTGACATTTTTCCCAACTCAGAATCTGATTGGTTTCTTCACATCGTGTAAGCACCAAGTCTAAGTTATCCAAACATGATTCAAAAGAAGAGCCAAAAACAGAAATCATCCATTAATACTTCAATGGTTTTCTCTATCATGTCAGCAAAAATGGACATCATGCAGCGTTGAAATGTTGCAGGAGCATTATAGAGTCCAAATGGCATTCTCCTGAAAGAAAATGTGTCATAGGGACATGTGAAGGTAGTCTTCTCCTAGTCCTTTGGGGCTCTATAATCTGATTGTACCCTGAATACCCCTCCAGAAAGCGAAAGATTTCTTGGCTTGCAAACTTATCAAGCATTAATTTGATCAATTCCAGCGGTGGAAGAGCTTCAATCGATTGCATTAAAGTAGTACTCAAGGCATCAGACACCTCAAGTGGTTCAAAATTCCTCGGTTTGACGAAATTGATTCTATGTGAAAAAGTTCTTCAATAACATCTTCCTCAAAATCTTCAATGCTCCCCTCTCTAATCAGAAATGCCTCTAATGGATCTTTGGTCATGGAAGCCAATGATTCCTGAGGGACAATTGAGTCCAGAATATCAACAAAAGAACATTGAGCCAAATCATCATGGAATTTTAAAGCTTTGGGCTTGTTGAATATAACTTTCTCATCATCTACCTGTAAGGTAATTTCACCTTTTTCGTCATTAATGAGAGTTCTTGCAGTTGCTAAGAGCGGACGACCAAGAATAAGGGGACTCTTCCAACCAACCTCACAATCAAGCACTACAAAATTTGTAGGGAAGATAAATTTGTCCACCTTAACTAGGACATCTTCAATGATTCCTCTGGGTTTAGAAATAATACGATCTGCAAACAGAAGGTTCACCATAGTAGGCCTTGGTTCCCCCCAAACCTAGCTGGATGAATACTACAAGAGGCATCAAATTAATGCTTGCTCCTAAATCAAAATAGCTTTGCCATTAAAGCTTGTCCCAATGTTATAGGGGATGTAGAAACTCCCTGGATCTTTAAGCTTGGTGGGCAACTTCCTCTGAATAACTGCACTGCACTCTTTAGTTAATGCCACAGTTTCAAACTCATTGAACCGATACTTCTTCGATAAAACATCTTTCAAGAACTTAGCATACATGGGCATGCTTTCCAAGGCTTCAGCAAAAGGAATATTGACATGAAGTTGCTTGAACATATTGACAAATTTTTTGAACTGCATGTCTTCTTCTTTCTTTTTAAACCTTTGAGGAAAAGGTAAAGGTGACATGAAATTGGTAGTAGCTGGCTTACTCTCATAGTTTTTCTTCTTCTCTATCTTTTTATTTTTGTCTCCGATTTCATTACTTTTCTTAGCTAGCTTGCTTTTCCTTGATTCATCTTCATCTACTGCATCTTCTAGATCTGCAGCTTCTTCCTCATTTTCTTCCATCACTTCAGGATCAGTTGGTCTTGAGTTGGGCTTGCTTGAACTAGACATTCCAGTCAGTACCTTACCACTTCTTAGATTGATGGCATTGCATTCTTCTTTTCCACTCCTCTTTGGGTTAGGAATGGTATCATTAGGAAGATTACTTTGGGATATAGTATTCATCTGAGATGCTAGTTACCTGATATGTACTTCAAGATTTGTTACATCTATCTCATGTATGGAAAAAGTAGCTTTATTCTCATCTCTTGAAGATTATAATTGTGACAATATTTGACTCAACATCTTATCTGTCTTAGATTCTTCTTCTTTGAATGGAGGTGGCCTATGCTGTGGTTGAAAACCTGGTGGAGGCATAGCCTTAGTCCCAAAAGTGGATTCGTGTTGCTAATTCAGGGTGTTCCCTTGACTCTATGAGAAATTTAGATGAGATCTCCAACCACGATCGTAAGTCTGAGTAAGGATTGCCTTGAGGTTGTTGAAATTTTTCCATGTAGTTAACAGATTCAGTAGCCATATACAAGGGACAATTATCAGGCATATGTACGTGATTGCACTGGTTGCACACAATGGGTGTATCATGAATAGCATGGATACCTTTAAGAGTATTTCTCTACATTTGGGACTCCAACACATCGACGTGCTTGTTTAAAGAAAACAAAATGGTTGCAATCTGGGAAGAGGAGCCTTCTTTAGGACCGGCCATAGGTTGAGTAGCTCTCCTATCATTTCCTTGAGTATTATTTGCAGACAATTGATCTAACAATCGAATCACTTCATTAATAGGAACATTTCGATATCCTTCATTGGTCATAGAATCAACTATTGCCTTAGATTGAGGATTTATGCGAGTACAGAAGATTTGAACTACCATAGAGGTGCTCATCAGGATGTTGTTTAAAGCTCAGGAATTCCTCCCTTGCTTCCATAGATTTGTAGTCTAAAAAGAATGTAGCTCTAAATTTAGTTTCAAGATCATTCCACGAGTTGATAGATCCTTCTGGGAGATTATTAAACCAATCCCTAGCCTTCCCTTGTGGAGAAAGAGGGAATAACCATAGCCTCGAGACATCTTGTGGAACTCCATTTTGTTTAAAAGAGTCACACAGCTCCAGGAAGTACATCAAATGCTTGTTTGGATCTTCATTATAAAGACCGTGGAGCATCCCATGCATCTGCTATATTTGTGATCATTACTGGCTTGATCTCGAAAGTATGTGCTTGCATTTCAGGCATTCGAATGCAGGAAGGACTGCCCCGCATATTTCTGTTGGCAAAATCATTGAGTGTTTCATGATCATATTTGTCTGCCATTATTTCAATTTCATCTTCAGATTCAGCAGCATTTTCATATTCAATTTCAACCACAAAAAGTGTTTTTAATTAGAAGGTACTCCTTCTAGAAGTTAAACTCTTTGATGTTTGGGGGATCGACTTTATGGGTCCATTCCCTAAGTCGTTCAACAATGAATATATTTTGGTTGGAGTAGACTATGTCTCCAAATGGGTCGAGGCCACTACATGTGTTGCTAATGATGCCAAGACGGTACTGAAATTCCTAAAAAAGCATATCTTCACAAGATTTGGAACACCAAGAGCAATTATCAGTGATGGCGGTTCACACTTCTACAATCACCAATTCCAAACCTTGATGAGGAAATATGGTGTCAGACACAAAATGGCATTGCCCTACCACCCGCAAACTAATAGTCAAGCTGAGATTTCTAATCGGGAGATCAAGAACATCCTTGAGAAGATGGTGAATACTACTAGAAAGGACTGGACTTCCAAATTGGATGATGCTCTATGGGCTTATCGAACAGCATACAAAACACCTATTGGTATGTCTCCGTATCGCTTGGTGTTTGGGAAAGTATGCCATTTGCCGATGGAATTGGAACATGGGGCCTACTAGGCTATCAAGAAGCTAAATTTTGATTCGCAAGCTGCGGGAGAAAAGAGGCTACTTCAACTCAATGAGTTAGATGAAATTCGCTTAAATGCTTATGAGAGTGTAAGGATTTATAAGGAGAAGACAAAGAGGGACCATGACAACAAAATCATTCCTAAAAGCTTTGAACCTGGTTAAACTTTTCTTCTTTATAACTCCAAGTTGAAGTTATTCCCAAGGAAGCTGAAATCTAGATGGTCTGGTCTATTCATGGTGGTTTAAGCATCAAAATTTGGTGATGTGGAGTTGGAGAATGAAAAGGGAGAGAGATTTAAGGCTAATGGTCAACAGCTAAAGCACTATTGGGGAGGTAATGTAGATAGGCTGGTATCCACTATCTACCTATCTAATAAAGAGTAACCAATGTGAAGAGTCAACCTAAAGACTATAAACTAAGCGCTTCTTGGGAGGCAACCCAAGTTCCTAACCTAATCTCTTTAGTTCTTTGATTTTAGTTTAATTTTGGTGGATTCACATTTGATCTTTTACTTTTGTAGGAAGAAAGGAACCCCAAGTTGAGAGTAGCAGAGAGCAAGAGGATTAAAAGGAAGGGTGGTGACATATGGTTTAGAAAGGCATATTTCAAGAAAGTTCTTAAATTCTTATGATTTGATTGAACCCATATTTTTTATGATTATGATTCTAAGGCACTGCGCGACGTATATGCTTAATCCTGTCAGATTTCTGTTATGCATAGCGAATTCTGAGTTAGGGAGGCATTCTGATCATAAGCAATTGTATTCAAATGTGTGGTCAATGGTTGTTGATTGTGTAAGAGGCAATATAGAAGTTGTGGTAAGAATGATTTAGTTTTGGTAAGCTATATTGAGAATCATAGGGTGAAAGGTGTAGCCTAACTGACACCTGATGGAGCAGGTTGATAAATGCTGGCCGTGGCCAAGATAATGTGGGTCGTGGCCCCAAAGAGCATAGAAAGATATGGGTCGCAGCCAGGTCAGCGTGGGCCGCGGCCAATGAGATCCCAGACAGTTTTGGGCCGCGGCCAGGTTAACGTTGGCCACGGCCAAGGGAATCACAAAGAGTTTTGGGCCATGACCAGGGTAAGTTAGCCGTGGCCAACCCATGCACAAAAAGTTTTGGGCCACGGCCAGGACAGAGTTGGCCACGGCCTAGGCGCGTCAGCAGAGTTTTTAAACCCCCCCCCCCCCGCCCCATTCTTTTCTCTTCTTATTTCCCCTTCTCAGAGTCACCGACCCTCATTGTTCTCTCTCTTTCAACGTCGAACCACCTTCCTCGACCTTCTTCTCCCATTTTGCCCTAAATCTATTACTCCCACTTCATTTTCCCTTCAATTTTCATCATCTCCATCGTTCTTCTATAATTACTAATTTCTATCTCGGATCTGTATAGTTGCTTCTATGTTTCTGCAATCTAGGGCACTTGGCATGACTCTATTCTTCTGAAATTATGAGATCATGTTTGGTTTTCTCTGGCTTTCTCACCTCTCATAGGTAATTGCAACTCATCCTTGACACTTTTAATGAGTATTGTGGGAAATTTAGTTCAGTTTGGAGTTGCAGTTTTAGGCGTAGGCTTGAATAATCTGTAGATACGGCTAGATTTGAGGATAATGTACATGGCTATGGAGTTTTTCTACCCTTGTGCTGCTTCGATTGCATATTGTTGTGCTCCCCATTATGGTTTGTCCTTGTGCATTGCCCTAAACTATGTTATTTTACAAACCATTCTTTCTGTTTTGCTATCACTATGGCTTTGCTATCAATGTGCTTTGTTCATCTCTGTTTTGGCCAAAAACCTTTTTAATCGACTTTTAAATGGATAGCAAATTGGTTTAGCTAATGGATTTATTTGGTAATTCACATTATTTCCAATGTCATGTGTACACAAACTTCCTGTAAGCCACAAGGTCCAAGCTGAAGTTCAATTCAAAAGCGTGGATCACAATCAAGTTTTTAAAGAAGTGAGGATAGGAGCTAGGCTGGAATTTTGAATGGTTATTTGAAACTAGTTATGTCATAAGTTTGGGGGAGGTCATTTGTTTACTTTCTGATTCTTGTACCAATGTCGTTTCAACTGCTTTGGATTTTCCTTGTTCTTTCTATAGCTACCATGCCTGCGAAGTGCTTTGCTGACTGATCAGGCCCAAGGGCCATTGCTGAGGCTAAAGCAAAGATAATCAAGAGACCCTTGCTGCAAGAGCATGAATTCCCATTCACTGTCTCTTATGCCTTTTATGACTTAGCCACTCGCACCTATCACTTGCAAAGGCTTATGGACCCCAAAACTGATGGGAATTTGCAGATTGTCCAGGAATTCTATGACAATGCTTGTGTACAATCTATTTGGCGATTTCCCCTTAGGTGGGTTAACATTGACTTTACTCTGGCCAGTTTCCGGCAATTTGCATTACTTTTGGCTGTCGAGGAATACAAGTACCACCAGCGCTTAGACAATGAAGATGACATCCCCGAGGATGCGATTTCTGAACTACTGGTTTACAACAACAAGGTGCGTGGCAGAGTCGCGATGGGGCTCAAAAGTATTTACCACTTGCTCAACTATTAGTTGAAGCTCGGGTCTGGTTGCATTTTGGCAAGGATTACTTTTGGCCTTCATCAAATCGGAACCGACTCACTAAGGACCAGGCCCTCCTGATTTACCTTCTGATGAAAAATGAACTAATAAATCTAGGTGCGGTAATTTATAAGTCTCTGAGAGACCATGCACGTGAGCATACAGGTGGCTTGATGTTGCCGCACCTTATCTCTGCTTTCTGCTCCTCTTGGGTCTCTTTGACATGGCCACTGATGTTCTGTTCAAACCTATAAAAAAATTTCATTACCTGAGTATCAAGCCGAGACCAAATGAACAAGTCCCAGCATCCCAAAGATCAACCAGTGCCCCTGCTTTTGAACAGGAAAGACCCTCTAGGCTCCTCTGAATCATGGTGGACACTCTCCGTCTCATCTGGAGCATGGTGAACCATCGGGTGCCCCTTCCTCCTCTCAGCCTCCTACGACCTTAGAGGTGATCCTAGTTGCCATCCAGCATACTAAGGCCACCGCTGCCCAATGCCTCACATATCTGCAGGACCATGGTGTTCGCCTAACCAGTTTAGAAGAGTTATTTGCTGCCCATGTGCCTGCTGCTACTCAGGCCAGTGAGGATGATGATAGTGATGACAGTGAGGATGGAGATGATGATGATGCAGATACCAATGATGATGAGGGTGAGGAGTAGTTGTGCATGTCTTTGTATTGTTGGGATTTTTCCTTTTGTTTTGTTGATTTGACTATTGGTCATACTCTGATTCACTGAATATTGTTGGAATTTTTCTGATTAGTGACTGATTCTGGATTTAGCTTAATGACTATTCCTCTCACATATACCTGTGACTATTCTGTCTATGGATTGATGTATATCAATTGCATTGTAGGTGCTATGTGTGCACTTTGTGCCTAATAACAGTGCGGACATTGTTTGCCTCAAGTTTGGGGGTATTTGATTAATCAAATGAATGAATGTTTTTTATCACTGACAAGAATTTCATATTGTGAAAATGTGTTTTATGCCTTGTCCTGGAGTCAAAGTCAAGTTAGATTTGATTAATCCCATTTGAAGCGGACACTTGGATTTTATGTTTTCCAGGAAAACAATAATAAATATTCATGAATGCTTGGTTCACACTTTAAAGCTTAATTCCTAATACTTTGATGATTAAACATTGCGCATGAGGATTGGAAGTAATTTGAATACTTTTGTCAAGGGATTATATAGCACATTGGCGTGTATGAACTTCTCTCATTGAAGGTCTTTTGAATTTGTATTTGAATTTCTTGAAATGAATTAGCATTTCATACACTTGCAGAACATGATTGGCATTCTCTTTTAGCTAAAAATTATGGGATTTGCTTATGCTCTTGATTGAGTTGTAAGGAATTGGTTTGTTATTGCACTTAGAGTTAGCATGTGGATCAGTTGAGTTAATGCATTTGGATTAGGCTAATGTTAAATTAATCTTGGTGAATGTGCATGTGAGAAGAAAACCTCTATTGGAAGGATTTCGAGCCAAATTTTCAGCCATTAGTGTGTGTGTACAACTTATTCTAGTGTACCTCTAGAACTTGTTTAAATTCTTTTTCAAAATCACATATGCATGTGGATTAATGAAAATGATAGGGGCATTCATTTTTAAACCTATTGACCTAAACACAAAACTGTTAGACTAATCCATTTTTGACCCCTTTTGTGCCATTCACATTTCAAAAATATATCGTTCAACAACAAGAACTATGTATGCTTATATTCTAAATTAGATTGGCACTTAAATAGCAATGAAATGTCATGAATATATGTTCATTTAAAAAAAAAAGAAAAAGAAGAAAAAGAAGATGTTACTGTATACATTGGTGCATGCATAGTACTTGTTTAAATTTCCTTTCCATGAGACCATTTCCAACATTACAACCCTTATTAAAAGTCCCCTTGATTCATGAGTCTAGGTGTACAAAGTGGTGGAGAGAGTAGAGTTTCTACAAGCCTATGGCAAGACCTAATTTAGGTGGCACTGAGCGAAATTCTCTAAATTCGTAAGAGCTAAACACGTAAATCCTTGAGTGTTCTCGTGTGTGCATGTCTTTGATTGATTGAGCATTAATCTAGTCCATTTACATTACCTCACGCTGAAACTTGTGTTAGCTTCATTAGTAATAATGAGCAATTCAATAAAACCTTAAAGTTCCATTGATTTTAGAAGTATGTGGAATGATTTATAAGAGAATAGAAAGGAGAATGCAGAAGGATTAAGTTCGAATATTGAGGCTGTTTGTACATGTTGAAGTGTTGTATCTGATCTTCACAACTAGAGGCTGATTGTTATTCAACTCTCAACACACACACACATTATGAAAAATTTGGGGAAGTTCGTCCTTAAACTGTGAACCAGGCATTCCTTTATGTTTTGTTGTCTTTCCTCTTGAGCATTACATTATGAGTAGTCACTGAGAAAAATTTTCATGCATAAGCACTCCATCTGGGATTAATGTAATCCAGCTCTTATTACTTAACTGATTTTACTCAAGGACGAGCAAAAGTTTAAGTTTGGGGGTATGTTAACCTCATGAAATTCTTGTCAGAACTGCACATTTCCTCCTACTTCTTCCATAATTTGGGTGTACTAATGAGCATTTGGGAGTGCTAAAATAGAGGAAATGTGTTCTTTACATACTTGGCACAAAAAGAGTGTAAAAATTGAGGAAATATGTTAATAACTGTCATGACTACTCAACTATGATCGCTTGTGAGTTCTTTGTGTTGAAAGGGTATAGATGCAGTCATAACTGGAGCCAGAAGAAAGCCAAATCCAATGAAAAGTATGTGAAATAGAGTGAAGCCATCAAGTATGCCAGGGAAAGGTAAGAAGGGATGCAAACAGATCTTGGAAAGATAGAAATTGGCACTGCAGAGTTGCTGATCACGGCAACCACAATCACTGGCCGCGGCCCACAGGAGGACAGAAACTTACTGGCTGCGGCCAATCATCTTTGGGCCACGGCCCACATATACACTGGCCATGGCCAGCCCCCGAAACTGTTGTGCGTTTTGTTAATCAGGACTATAAAAGGGAAATGAAAAGACCAAAGCGAGAAGAGGAGAGCTAAAATACCCTAGAGAAGTAGTTGAGACATCTCTCTGAGCTTAGGTGTGCCTGAAATCAAGGAGAATCAAGGAAAGATTGAAGATTTGCAAAGATTTCAGCTCAGATTCTCTAGTTTTTCTGTATTCATTCCATTTCTCCTCTATAACTCTGATATGGTTGTAATGAGAGTTTATGTCTGTGATGCATTTATGAACATGGATAGCTAAAGTTCCATTCTAGGATTGCCTATGAACCTTTGTATGGATTAAACTTGATTCTTTTCCTCTCTAATTGTCTAATGGCATATATATGTTGATTTTACTCCATTTTTACTGATGTTTGTGACTAGCCATCACTGTGGATGATGTGTTTAATTAAATTAAGCTTGAGAGAGTTAATTTAATTATAGAACTTGAGTGAAATTATGCTACACTTGACATTTACAACTAAACGGATGGTTTGTTAGTAACATAGAGATATAGTTATTAACCTAGCATTGTCAAATTAAGATTGGTATGTAATGAGTATCTTCTCTTAGTTATAGCAAGAGATTGTGCATGATAATAGAAGATATAAAATTGGTTATGACTTGAGAAAGCTTAATCATATGCTTGAAATTCTTAGACTGACATATTTATACCCCATGTAAAGGATTCATGGAGAGGAAAAGAAGTAAGTTTATGAAATACTAAGGGGATGGACAATCCTAGGCTTATTATACTTGATTGAAGTCACACAAATCAGAGTTTTGTTCAGTAAATCTCAGTTTTACAAACATATCTTTTGAACTTTCTGTCCCACACACATCAACTTGTTTTGGTTCAACTTAATTGAATTCACAAAACCTATTGCTTGACTAATTTGTTACTCAAATCATCGAGGGAACGATCTCTACTTATCATCATATTACATGACGCCATCCGTGCACTTGCGGTAGTGAACATCCCCCACTCACCACTAATTCTTATTTCATTTAATCATTTATTACAAATTCTCTCTCATATTTTATACTCATAATCTCTCATATTTGTTTCTCATTCTCTCCCCTATGCTACGACCTTGGACTTCAAGTTGTGTGTTTTCCAGACCCTTTTTTTCTATCAAAAGAAAACACAAAAAGTCGTAATGACAAATTTGGTTTGTGAAATTGATGTACACAGATGGGAAGAAGTGTGTGGCGAAGGAGCTAGTGGAGCTTGTAGACAAAGAGAACCGCAAGATGACATTCAAAGTGCTAGGAGATTTGATGGAACAATACAAGAGCTACAAATTCAAACTCCAAGTGTTTCCTCAAGATAAAGGAAGTGTTGCTGGTTGGACAATGGAATATGAGAAGCTCAACGACCACACTCCTGTTCCTTATACTTTGCTTCAGCTAGTCATTAATATGACCAAAGATATCGATGCTCACCTTTCTGCTTAACAACACCACCAGCAGTCCACCACCAAATAAACTCTATATCTATTTATATTTGTGTGTGTGTTGCAGTAATAATATAAGGTAAATAAAACTTGATGAAGATGATATTGATCAGTGTGTGTGAGAGAGATCATCAATCTCTTAGATATTAGCTCAGTAATCAGTGTCTCTTCTATCTTCACTTTTTAATCTCTGCTTTGGCTTCAGATTTCAAGACCACATGTATGTTCTACACAAAACTGTGCAATAATGTTTAATGAAATCTTATAGTTTGTGTGCTAAGTTTTAATTTGAGTGATGAATTTATTTTTGTCTCTCTATTGTCAAGTTAAATTAGATTTAAACTTAAAAGTACATAATTTAATTATATTAATAATAATAAATTAGTTATAAAATAGTTCACAATAAAAAATTTGTATATGAAATGAATAATGCATTTTTTTGGACACTAAAATAAACAATGCATAAGACAGCTTATTTTCCTTATTTAATTAAAATAAAATAATTTAGTATATAGGTTAGTAATTACTCCTCTAGTCCATTTTATAAGAACAAAACATTTGAATGGTCTTGGTCCTTTTTATAAAAGCCCAACAAGAGTTGTTTGAACGTTTAATGAGTTTTTTTTTTTTTTTTGCCCCTCATTAATTATATAAATTGCATTAATCAAAAGCTTGGTGATACTTATATTTTATTCTATTCCTCTCTCTTCATTGCCCCCTCATATATAAGGGCATACTTGAAAAAAAAATTATTTCAGATATAATTTAACCAATATTTTAAACAGCGTAATTCGATTATAGACTCTTATAAATAGAACCACATCCTAATAATGTCAATCATAGTAATGTCACTCTACCCTAACAGTCGGATAACTTTGACCATTAGCTTACTCAAAATGCCACCTCATCCTTATTTTATTAACCAATGATTAAATTCCAACTCAACAAATTTAATCCCACCTAGCATTAGTCTCTTCTCACTCTCCCCACTTTCTTTTTACTCCCACAGCCTTCTCCAGCAACCCCCCTTGGGCCGCAGTTCTCAAACCCCAACCACTTCTCTTTCCTTCGTTACTGCTATCATCTCCTCGACAAGTGGGTCATTGAGATTTATCAACAATATTGCCTAGAATTGTGGAAATTTTCGACTTCAACAAGACCACTGTTGACTGCAATTAGTGACAGTTGGGTCGTCCACATTCGGTGGCCCAACTTGTTCAATACTTCCTCTGGTATATAATATAAGTCAAATTAACTAATTCATCATAATAAAAGAAAAATAGTAGTTCACTCATTAAATTTGTTCTAAATTGAAAGCAATTTCATACTTCACCCATATTAAATGAGGTTTTAGATGAAAGAGAGAAATACGGATTTCAACATTAATTATAGGGACAAAATTGACCAAAAAAACACATTAATTACTCTCCAAGTAACTTATATTGTGGACCAAACCATTTTTCTAGAAGCGACTTATATTGTGGACTAGAGGAAAGTACTTCTTTGATCCTTATACTTTTCAGGTCCTATTTATAAGACACTTTCAACATGAACATAGATCAATAAATACCTTAAACTTCATTAACTCTTCGATAAAGTTCAACAACTGTCTAACTTTACCGTATTTAACACTGGTATTCATTATGGGCCATGAGAACAAAGTCAATAACTCAATATAATAATAAATGAAAAGTAAAATTGTGCATTCATATGAAAATTCTCTCTACCCCATATACAGAACCAAAAATTTTCTTCTCTCTGCTCAATAAATAGAACTAGAGGAATAGCTTATTCCCATCATCTGGTTCAGCTTTTAAAACATTGGTTGCCACTTCAACTAGCAGGTTCACTTAACCATTTGTTGGAGTAGAGTAAAATTGCTACTTTTTGAAGGGTAATATTAAACTCAAAAAAAAATGACCGGATACTCACCGCTATTAAAAGAAACCTTTCACGGCAATTGAGACATTAATTCTAATAAATATAATAACATATTACACTATAAATCATTTTTCAATGCAAAGGCTGGGAAAATTTATTTATAGAATCACTAGTACAAAATTCCCTTTTTAGACCACCACATTCAGACCAGTTCTAGCGAATAAGATCTTAAAAATTTGATCGATGGCAGTTTTGTAAATATATAGAACTTTTAAGACCGGTTCTAAAAATAACCGGTTTTAAAAAATTTATCTAGACCGATTCTAAACAAAACCGGTTTTAAAATATCAAAATATTTTAAAATGTAAAAAATTTTTACTTTTAAGACTGGTAATAAAAAAACTAGTCTTAAATAAAAACTTATCTAAACCGGTTATAAATAAACTGGTCTTACAATATGAAAATGTTTTAAAATTTAAAAATTTTTAACTTTTAAGACCGGTTTATATAAAAACCGGTCTTAAATATAAAATATTTAAGACCCATTTTGATTAAAAACTGGTTTAAATTTTATATTTAAGACCCGTTTTGATTAAAAACTGGTATTAAATTTTATATTTAAGACCCGTTTTTATAAAAACCGGTCTTAAAGATGAAAAAAATTTTAAATTAATTTTTTTCCCCATTTTAAGACCGGTTGTAATGGAAAACTAGTCTAAAAGGTGAGATATTTCGGCGTATTTTCACTCCCGCGCGCCCGAATCCCGCACTCAGAACCCTTTCTTCTCTTGTCGCCATTTCTCTATGAGCTCTGTCGCTACTTGTTCTGAACTCCTCCATCGCTCCCCGTTCCTCTTTTGCTCCACTCTCCTTCGTCATTACCGCTGCCATTGCTATGTTCCTCGTCGTTGTTCTTTGATCATCGTCACTCTCTTCCGCCGCCACCTCTATTCTCTGCAATGACCATTCTCCTCTGTCGTGACTTCCCTTTGCCTCCGTAACTTTGGGTAGAAGCTCACTCCTTGGTCTTCAATCAGGTTAGTGTTATGTTAATTAAAGCCCTCAACTTTCAGCTTGTATTTTCTATTCTCAACAATATTAGCTCTGACATTATATAGTGGTTAGACACAAAATAATTGCAGAAAAATGTAATTAAGGTTAAAGGGAAAACTGTGTGATCGATGACTTTATAAGTAAAACCGGTTTAAAAATAACAAAATAAATTAAAAATTAAAAATATGACACATTTAAGACCGGTTTTTATTAAAAAAATTATTTTTTTCACCCTTTTAAGACCATTTTAAGACCGATTTGTAGCAAAAATCGGTCTAAAAGGTGAACTTTTTCGCCCATATTTTTACTCCCGCGTTCTATGAACCCTTTCTTCTCTTTTCGCCATTTATCTGCGAGCTCTGTCCCTACTTGTTTTGAACTCGTCCATTGCGCCCTATTCCTCATTTGTTCAACTCTCCTCCGTCATTACTGCTACCATTGCTATGTTCGTCGTCGCTATTCTTTGGTCATCGTCACTCTCCTCCGCCGCCACCTTTATTCTCTGTAGTGACCATTCTCCTCTACCGTGACTTTCCTTTGTCGGTGTCATGAATTTTCAGGACTTCATTTTAACCTCAGTCGACGCCACCGTGACTTTGGATAGAAGATCACTCCTTGGTCTTCAATCGGGTTAGTGTTCTGTTAATTAAAGCCCTCAACTTTCAGCTTGTATTTGCTATTCTCAACAATATTAACTCTTATAATATAGTTAGACATGAAATAATTGCAGAAAAAAGTAATTAAGGTAAAAGGGAAAACTGTGTGATGACTTTATTATTACTACATATACTTTTTTCTTGTTTTGGACCAAAAGTAAATAAGATGCTCTGACTTGTGATATTTGGCTTGAAGTAATATCATTCTAAGTTCTGTTTTAATTTAGTGTGATTGTATGGTTGTCAATGTTATTGGTTTGTTGAAATAATACTAGTTTCAAATGGTGCATGTTAAAATTCGTTGAAATCTCTCAAACTCTATGGTGGTTGTTTTTTTGTCTATCCTTTTGCTGTTGGATATAGAGTGATACAAGTGTTGAGATATATATGGATCATAGTTGGATAAAAGCTAAACAAACGAGTGTTGAATATGATAATGGGGCGGGGGTTTTTTAGACTTCGCTAGAAGAAATGTCGATGATCGTAGTGGGAAGTTTTATTGCCCTTATGTAGTATGTTTGAATGAGAAGCAACTAAGTGCTACAGATATATATACGCATTTAATTTGTGAAGGATTTTGTAAGAGTTATACAGTATGGGTATGGCATAGTGAAGAATTAGAAATGTCAAGTTCATCTGAACAAGGGGGAGTGGGCTTTGATGATAATGACACGGATATGGATGATCGGATAGAGGATATTATTCGTGATATAGGAGAAGAGGATTTTAAGCAATCACATGCATATGGTAATATGTTGAGACACCGCTGTACCCGGGGTGTCAAAAATACCAATTGTTGAAAGAAGTATTGAAATTGGTAAGCTTGAAAGTACGGCATGGATGGAATGACAAGATTTTTTCAGAAACACTTGAGGCTTTTAAGGACTTGCTTCCAGATGATAATGTGTTGCCTTCTCGATACTATGATGCTAAGAAAATACTATGTCCACCAGGGATGAAGTATAAAAACATCAATGCATGCCCTAATGATTGTATATTTCTGAAGAAGCATCTATTGTTCAAAAATATGTTTCTGAAGAAGCCATGGAGTTTTGTCAAGATTACCTGTCAAATGTAAGACATATTGGGCTTAAATGTCATGATAAAGAAGGGGGTAGACGCGGGGCTACAGTAAAAAGTGTTGATTCTGATGAATTGCAACAAGTCCACTTATACATCTTGAATAATGTTGATGAAGTTCAAGATTACATTAATGCTCATAAAGAAATTGTCTGGAAACAAAATAGTCGAATGATCGAACAAAGGTTAATTAGAGGGCATAACAAAACTTTTGCACATTGGTTCAAATAAAAGGTTGACGGAGAAAAATGTGTTTCTGATACAATTAAATGGTTAGCACGTGGTCCTGAGGTTGATGTCATCACTTGGACTTCATTTGTGATCAATGGTTATATGTTTTACACGAAGTCCCTTGATGATAGGAGCACCGTCAAGAAAAGTGGGGTTATGTTAGTAGCTGAATCTATGCACTTCTCTAGTTCAAAAGATAAGAACCCTAGATTGGCAGCAATACCTTATATGGGGTTATTGAAGAGATTTGGGTGGTTGATTATGTTAAAATTAAATTTCCCATTTTCAAATGCAAGTGGGTTGATGTCAACAATGGTGTGATGATTGATCAGTTAGGATTTACATTGGTTGATCTAATTAGTAGAAGTTTTGGAGATGAACCTTTTATTATGGCATATCAAGCAAAACAAGTGTTTTATGTTATCGATCAAGCAAATAAAATGTGGTCTGTAGCTCTCCAAGAAAAAAAAAAAGGTCATTGACATTAATCAGGAAAGTTGTTCAATGAATTATCTTCTTGAAACTCCTTCTTTTTCTAGGGGTCTACCAGAATTGAACGAAGAAGATGAAGCAGACAATGAACACGGCACAAGAAACGATCATCATGAAGGGATATGGGAGAATATCCCTTTATAAAAAAAAACTTTGAAGGTTAGTTAGCTAAAATAATTATCATCATGTACATTGTTGTTGCATTGGTATATATAAAACTACTTTTTTTGTTGTCGTCACAGGAAAATGAAGCAAATGAGGTGTCTTAGCTGGGACCGAGCTCAACCTATGCGCATATTATGTCACAATGGAGAAATAAACACTCTTAGAAGCAACGTGAACTGGTATGCTTTGAATCAATGTTGTTACAAACTTGTACTGTTTTATTATTTAGAAACGAGAAGAATATATAACTATTTTTTGCATGCATATTTAAATTCATATAGGATGAAGGCACGTGAGGGCCTACTCAAATGCAAAGAGCGAGCTTAATTTGTCTGAGTCTGAGTTAAAGGGTCTCTTGCCTATTGTTGATGCTTTTTTTTCCAAGGCCTATTGTTGATGCTAATTCATCTGATTCAGATGGTTCTAATTTTTAATTTCCATCTATGCTACTACATGTATATCAACATATATCGGTGAATCTATATGTCTACTTGCGTTTTGGATTGTCATATATGTGATTTTGTATAAGATGTTTGTTAAAATGTGTAAGAGAAGAATTTATTTGAATGTCGTTGAAATGACTGCTTGCTAAGTGAAATGTAAAACAGGGGAAATGGCTTGCTAGATAAATCTTTCAAATGGAATAATTTTTTAAAAAAAAAACTTTTAAGACCGGTTCTATTCAAAACCGGTCTTAAAAGTAACTTTAAAGACCAGTTTTATGAAGAACAAGTCTTAAAAGTTACTTTTAAGACTGGTTTTGAATAGAACTGGTCTTAAAATTAGAACTTTTAAGATCGGTTATCTCTAAAACCGGTCTAAAAAGTTGACTTTTTAGACTAGTTTCTTCAATAACCGATCTAAAAATAATTATTTTAAGACCGGTTTCATAAATAACCGGTCTTAAAATAATTTTTTAAGACCAGTTCTATAACCAGTCTAAAAAGTAGCAAACTTTTAAGACCGCTGTATTAAGACCGGATCCGAAACCGGTCTAAAATGTCGATTTTAACCGGTCTTAAAACTGATTTTTCCACTAGTGAATGTAAAATTTAGAATCCACCGTATTATTTACAAATAATAAATAATGAGACTTGGTTTTTAATTTCAAATTTCGTATAATGCATAAAAAAACATATCTAGCTTGGATTACCTGTAGATTAAGCCACCCTGACAAATGATACTATTTCATTGATTCTTCTCTTCTCCAGCCATTCTCAATGTGTGTGTGTCTGCGATGTACTTTAAATTCACATTTCCCGGACCCTACTATACCTCCCTTTGTTGTACAACTTTAATTTCTTCGTTTTATATATAAGTAATATTTTATTAAAAAAGATTATATGCAGATTTGTTTTTTTTTTAATAGAGAATGCTTGTTTAAGGAGGAAAATAATGTCTTTGTGTTCCTTGAGATCCTCTGGACTCTCAAGCACATGGATTGCCATAAGTTTTTTTAGTATAAGCTGTATGTTTCATATAAAAAGTTAAAATATGAAATACTTTAGCATTTTAAATAGAAATTAACTTATTCTAAAATAAAATAAAGAAAAATGATATATTTTCATTGAGAACAAAATATTCAAATGAGCTAACAATTGTTAGTCTAGTTGGTAAAGAGTTGGCTCATAACTTACAAGATCGTGAGTTCAAATCTTGCTATCTCTACAAGAGCTCTTTGAGGTTGGAAGCATGTCCTAGACTTAGTGAGCCCCTTGAGACCAACTCACCTAAACTTTTTTAATTAAAAAGAAAACATTCAAGTACCCACATCAAGAAAAAATAGGGAAAAGTGGGCAAAAATCCCCTATTAAAAAGTTTATAGATGGGAAAGACCTAAACTAATACTGGTACTGGTGCGAACAAAATTTGCATACTACTAATACTCTGTATGTATACAAATTGAACCCTTTGAGACCAAACTCATCTAACTTTCTTTAATAAAGAAACATTCCAGTACTCACTTCACAAAAAACAAAAATTACGGAAAAGCCGGAAAAATATCCCCTATTAAAAAGTTTATAGGCGGAAAAGACATGAACTAGTACCGGTGCTTGTGCATATAAAATTTGAATTCTACTAATCCTGTCTATGTATAATAATTTATCATGCCCTTCTATTTAGTTAGGAATTTAAAAGACACAGCGCCAATTTTTTTGCAGTTTTTTTTATCATGATACTGAAAATGGTAAAATAATGGATGAACAAAACCGAATGATAATTGATGGATGAGTGAAGCGGTGGTTCGAATTGGATTTGAAAAATGGATGAAGACAAAACCGAAAGAGATCAGAGATGAGGCTTTAAGTTTAAGGGGCGGATGATAACCTCAAGGTGAAGATATAATGGAGATAATAGGGAATAAAAATAGAATAGAGAAGGGAAAAAGACAAGAAAATACTACTTGAACTTCAAAACCTCAAAGCAGTCTTGTTGCTTAAAAGAGTATAGGTATTATCTACACTTGAATAGCAATTGACAACTCCTTTTTAGATAAAATCACTGATTTGGAATTTTAAAATTTAAGTGGTATTTTATTATCTTTTTTTCTGAATAGAAAATTCCATGTGTATCCTAAAAATTAGTCTCTTCCCTCTTGTACATTTTCGGCCCTTGGGTCAATCTTAATTTTGTTTAATCCCTGTAAATGGCGTCACATTGGGATTAAAATTGGCCAGTAGATTTAAGTTGTGTCCAAGCATTCCAATGTCAACCGTACACATAAAAATAATGCCATGTGATAGCATATATTCAAGGAATTAAAATAATGAGAATTAAAATTTAATAAAAATATACAATTAAGCATTAAAAAATATTCAAACTACCCTTAAACACAATTAAGCACCAGTAAGCCCGCAAAATAACCAAATTAAGTGACAAAAGCTTAAGCTAAAGAATAAAAACATATGAAAATAATGAGAAATATCAATTAATAGAATCACCCCTACCGTACATTTGTTAACAAGTATCATGAAATTTCTAAAAAGGTTAACATCTCAAATATGAAGTTTAGAGACCAAAAAGAAAATATTAAGTGTTTTAGAGTAGAAAGATTTGAAAGTGTAGAAAATATGACCAACTAAAACTCAAGAAAAACTTGATTTTACACCCTTATCTAAATAAAATCTCCACAACAAGTCGATAATACTCTAGCAACTTAGAAACATTCTATCAAGATCACAAAGTAATAAATAATAATACTTGCAAAAGAAGATTCTTATTCGCAAGGGATAATTAATCTACAAGTCCTTATAATTTCAACCAATTTTTAATTAGGTCCCTATAGATTTTTTTTTAATCAGGTCTTTATTCTTTAACTTGTTTTTTGTCTTTGGTCCTTGTACCTTTTCTTTCTTTTTACTAGGTCCTTATAGTTTCACATGATCTTTACTCCCTCTTGTCTTATTTATAAACAACTTTTTCTCTCTTGTAGCTAGTTCTTAATATAAACAACTTTTGTATTGTATCTCAAACTTTAAACTACTTTTTTTTACCCTTATTAAATATATATCTTTATATTAATAAACCATTAATTCTCTTTCATTCAATCATTTATTAACTATTCTCTCTCATATTTTATACTTATTCTCTCTCATATTTTTTACTCATTCTCTCTCCTATGCTCATTTTATAAATAGAGCTATATTTGGAAAAGCCATGACATTTTTTACATATTTACTATTTTTAGCTAATTTTAACCGCCAATGCGTTTTATGCAATAAAGAAAAAAATTGCTTATAAAAAAAATCAGAGGGAGTAATTAGGTCCCTGCGGTTTTTTTATTATTGATTCAATCAATTCTAAGAATATTCTTCTATAAATATAAAATATAATATTATTATGTATAATATTATTAAATATTATTCTTTTTTATGTAAATTATTAAATATTATTCTATAAATACTAATATTCTATAAATGAAAAATTATTATGATATTTTTATTTTAATATTCTTGGAAATTTTTGGATTAAATATGTATTTATATTATTTATTTTTTAATTATAATATTTATTTATTTTTATAATTATAAAATTTGAACTATAATAATAAATTTTTCTAAAAGTATAATAGAATTATAATTAATCAATTAAGAATTACTAATTAATTATATTAATTATTATTTTTGAATTATTTAATTATTAATTTAATTTTTATTAGTAAATTATTTTTTAATATTATTCATTTTTTAACTTTCAATTAAATTAATAGATTAAAATACAAAATACCTACAAGGACCTGATTAAAAATCCAGTGAAATAATAAGGACCTAATAAAAAAAACTTCAAAGACAATTGATTAAAAACAGATAAAAGTATAAAGAACTAATAAAAAAAAACAATAGAGACCTTGTTAAAAATTGGTGGAAAGAACTTGCTGATTAGCTATCCTTTTAGTACTCAACATTCTTTGTCTTTCCTCCACTTGACCAGTACCTTGTAAATTGACGGAATCACCCTTAAGTTCATATCAAGGATTGAATGATGTGTTTTCTGTACGTGTTTGAAACCTAGAAGAGATTTTGGCATTGTTTTCATTAAAAACTAAATGCCCTCGCTCACCTGACAAGCTTTCAATATATATGGGGCCATATTGCAGCGACGACTTTTGAGCAGCATTTAGTTTTAATTTCTAAGTTTCTGTGCAGTGAGCGAGAGAAAGAGAGAGGGAGAGAGAGAGAGACGGAATCCAGAGTTGAGAAGTTGGAAGCTGATGTGCATATAAAGGCTCCAGCAAAGAAGTTTTATGATGTTTTAAGCAGCAAAACTCACCACCTCGCCAACGTTTGTCCTGATAAAGTCCATGGCATTGACCTTCACGAAGGCGAATGGGGCTCTCATGGAATCCATCATCTTCTGGAACTATGTCCATGGTACGTAATTAACCAGTTTAAGCTATCACCTATATATGTATATAACATCACTTTTGTTTCTTCTTCAAGAAGCTCATATATAAATATATATATATATATATATAAAGAATACTTACAACTCTGCTTTCGGTAATTAAAATATGCACTTATTAATTATAACTTCAAGTGTTGATATAATATTTACTAGTCTCCAATGTATATACGTGTGTGTTTTTGCTTCAGGGTTCAGACAAGAGATCTCATTAATTGTAGATGTCCCACTGTGCTAGGGATAGTATAAATAAAATACATGTCCACGGGCTTCAAGTAGTGCAAGTTGTTTTCCAGTTCCTTTTTTTTTATGAGGTCGGGGTTTCTCATTTTCTTCTTTCTTTTTTTCTTATGAGAATCTCATATTCACCCTTTGATTAAGTGGAAGATTCAGATTTAATATTTCATAAAATTATTGCTATAAATATAAATATATAAAATTACACTGTTAAAATTTGATCTGCACACAGTTTATAACTGCAATACAGAAAAAATTTATGTAATAAAATATCATAATAATATTTTTATAAAAAAAGTTAAAAATGAACAATCCATTTTTTAATCAAAGAGTAGAGGTGAGATCTTGAGCAAAAAAGGAGAAAGAGAAAAACGAGAGGATCTGCTTCCAGAAAGAAGCAATTACAAGTTTGGTTTATGAAACATACAGAAGGGAAGAAGTGTGTGGCGAAGGAGATGGTAGAGATGGACAAAGAGAACTACAAGATGATATTCAACGTGTTAGAAGGAGATCTATTGGAAGAGTACAAAAGCTTCAGATTCCTAATGGAAGTGTCGCCTCAAGAGGAAGGAAGTATTTTTCATTGGACCTTAGAATATGAGAAGCTCAACGACCACTCTCCTGATTCTCTCACTGTGCTTCAGTTTGACATTGATATGACAAAAAAACTTGATGCTCACCTTGTTGCTCAACCAGACGACCAGCAGGCCACTGCCAAATAAACTTTATATCTATATGTGTGTGTGTGTGTCGCAGTAATATCTATATATATATATATAAGGTAAAAAAAACTTGATGAAGACGATCTTGATCTGTGTGTGAGAGATCACCAATCTCTTGTAAAATGAGTCAGTGACCAGTGTCTGTTCTATCTTCACTTTGTCATCTCTGCTTTGGCTTAAGGATTCAAGACTTGCATACATAATATGTATGTATGTACTGCGCGCCAATGTGTAATAGTCTTAATGAGATCTTATAGTTTGTGTGCTGAGTTTTTGAGGGATGAATTTATTTTTGTCTCTCTATTTTCGTATCTTAGATGGTTAAGCTTATATGGGTAATATAATTTTGTCAAATTAAGTTAGAACTAAATTTAGAAGTACACAAGTTAAAAATATTAATATTAAAAAAATAGCTATAAAATAGATCACTACGAAAAACATTGTATTTAAAATAAATCATGCTTAAAACAATTCATTGTCCCACTTTAATTAAAATAAAAAAAAGTATATAGGTTTATAACTTATAAGTTCTGTCCTTCACTCACATGCAATAAATTGCAATTCAAAATAACTTTTTGAGATGCAAGGGGCGTTGAAACCAAGTCTCATCTTGAACACCTGTCACAAAAAATTCCCGCTGTCAAAGTTACGTCACTTGCCGGAAGTCCAGTGGCTGACTGTTACAAAAAAAAAAAAAAAATTAAGACGCTGGCATTTCTAAATATTTTGGGACTAGATTTTTAAATTTTGCATATTTTAAAGGCAGTTAAATGAAATTTTCCCTGACGAACTTTGTAAATATGATATGAGGGCTCATCACTTTCGCTTTAATCTTACTGGGATAAGGTTATTCCCCCCCCCCCCCCCCAAACCAGAAAAAAAAAAAACCAACACATCATTAAAGTCTCATCTCCTCTTGCCTCACATATTAAATTTTTTTCCCATAATACGCATATTTATTAAAACATTTTCTATTTCTGTGCATTGAATCTCAATCATTAAATAGCATGGTTAATTTTTGAAAAGTGCCACAAATGTTTCATACATTAATTATAAATAATCAACTAATTTATTTTTTTAAATTCTACAAATTAGTAAACATTGTGTTAAGCTCTATATAGTAATATAGAAGAGCCTCATAATTTATTAAGATGAGTTATCTACTAATATAAATATTGAAATGATGGCAAAATATAATACAAAAATATTGAAAATTTGTGGGTCTCATAGGATAACTACAAATTAAGAGCGTTATATAAATTCAGGATCATGTGATGCGTTTGGTTTGGCAGCTCTCTTGGAGCTAAGGTTGATGCTTTAAAATGCAGAAATTTTAAACAATTATGGATAAACATCACAGGACAGAAGCAATATTCTTGATAGCCGTGACATATATCTTACTTGTTTGCTGCCTTCTATGGTTCATATGGTAACACAGAAACCACAAAGTATTTAATCAAGCTTAAGCAACCGGATCTTTATGACTGGAAATTCAGGATATTCTAAATCGTTTTCAATCTGAAGTTGGCTCGCTTTGGATTTCACTCACAGACGGGCAAGCCCGTGATGATTCTTTTCTGTATGAGATTGTTATTAATTCTTTGTTATTATTATTTTTTGTATAGTATACTGTAGAACATTTGTGTTGCCTCTTTCGGATTGGACAATATGTACAGGCCTTGTACTATTTATTAGCTAATGGAGGATTAATGCCTCCTAAGTTGAGAGGACTCGTACGTTAACTACCATCAAAAAATATTTTGTGATGGAAATTGGTGGCGAATTAGCAACAATATTTAGTGACGGAATTTTTTTGTCCCAGACTTTCGTAACTAATTTCTGTCACAAATTAGTTTGTGATAGAATTAGCAATAGAAATTAGTGATGGAAAAATTTCGTCGCTAATTCAGTCACAAAATATTTTGTGACAAACTTAATGATGGATTAGCAATGGAAACTGATGATGGAATTTTTCCATCACTAATTTTTTTAGCCAATTTTTTTGTTACAAAAACGTTTGTGACAGAAATTAGTGACATAAAAATTCCTAAGCTAATTTTGTAAAAAAATATTGCGACAAAAATTAATGACAGACTAGTTATAGAAATCAGCAATGAAATTTTTTCATCTTTAGTTTTTGTCACAAAAATGTTTGTGGTGGAAAAATTCTATCACTAATTCCGCCACAAAATAATTGTGACAAAAATTAGTGATGCCAATTAAGGACAACATGTTGATGTCGTTAATCCTTTTGTAATAGAATTAATGACAGATTAGCAATGAAATTTAGTAAAGAAATGTTAGTCCATTGTTACATTCTGTCACTAGTTCTATTTTTTTTAAGTGAAAAGATGAAGTGGGTAAAAGGACTTGCAAAGGCACAAAATATGGCCAGCTAAAACTTTCGGAAAACTTGTTTTTACATCGTTATTCTAAGAAAGAGCTCCGCAACAATAAGATGATTAGACTCTAGCAACATAGAAATATTAATCTATCGACATCACAACGTAACAGTAGTTGCCAAAAGATTCGTATCAATAATTAACTTCCTTTGTCTTTCCTCCACTTGACCAGTAGCATGTAAATTGACCGAATCACCCTTGAGTTCATACCAAATAATGTTGAATGATGTGTTAAATTGAAATCTCTAGAGATTTTGGAATTATTTTAATTAAATTAAAAAACTTAATGGGGAACAAAAACCAGAGTTTAGCAGGGAAGGGTTCAACCAATTCGCTCAATAATTGATCATAAATTAGAGGGTGAAACACCATCCCTGCCCTCGCTCACCTGACAAGCTTTCATTATATATATAGGGCCATATTGCAGCGATGGCTTTTGAGCAACAACTTGTTTTAATTTCTAAGTTTCTGTGTAGTGAGAGAGAGACATGGAATCCAAAGTTGAAAAGTTGGAAGCTGATGTGCATATAAAGGCTCCAGCAAAGCAGTTTTATGATGTTTTATGCAGCAGAACTCACCACCTCGCCAACGTTTGTCCTGATAAAGTCCACGGGATTGACCTTCACGAAGGCGAATGGGGCTCTCATGGATCCATCATCTTCTGGAACTATGTCCATGGTACGTAATAATTAAACAGTTAATCTTTCATCTACATCATATAAATATAACATCACTTTTGTTTCTTCTTCAAGAAGCTCACGGGTTCCCAGGTGTGTGTGCGCGCGCGCGCGCATAAAGAATACGTACAACTCAAATTAGACTATGCACTTTGGTAAAAAAAAAATTAAAATATACACTTGTTAATTATAACTTCAAGTGATGATATTATACTTACGAGTCTCCAATATGTATATATGTGTGTTTTTGCTTCTTCAGAGTTCAGACATGAGGTCTAATTTTTCCAGAGGGTGCGTTTTCGTCAGATATATTCAATGACAACAGCACGCTTTAATTAAGCATAATTAATTGTAGATATCCCACAGTGTTAGGGATAGTTTAAATTAAATGTGTCCACGGGTTTCAAGTTGTGCAAGTTGTTTTCCAGATCGTTTTTTTTTTTTATTATTATTTAGAGGTTGGGGTTCTCTCATTTTCCTCTCTCTTTTTCTTCTCAAAATCCCATATCCACCCTTAGATCAAGAAAATGGAAGATTCAGATTTAATATTTATAAAATTATTATTATAATAAACATATGTAATCAAAAAAAAAAAAAAAAAATTATAATAAACATATCCATGACCCTCCCCAAGCCTTAACTGGTGGGCGGTTGGGAACCTCTCTTCTTCTCTTTCCATCCTCTTCCCTACTTTTCCTTTTCTTTCCATAAGATCAACATTTAAATGGTCCAGATTTAGTTTATACGAACTATTATTTTTATTTTTTTATTATAGCATTAAAGTATTCATATTAAAATTTAGAAATTGGCATTTAATTAATTATTTTTATTTTTATAATATAACATCTTAATAATAAGTTTATAAAAGATTAAATCTGAATCATTAAAATGTTGATATAATAATTGGAAGAAAAAAAACAAAGAGGAGGAAAGAGGAGGGGTTCTGGGTCGTTTGGTGGGAGCATTGTGTATTAGGCTGCCCTTTTTAAATTATTATGAACATAAATACATAAAATTAAACAGTTAAAATAATGTAATCTTCTTAGTTAGTACAGAAAAAATAGGAAAAAATTAATTAATAAAATATTATGATAATAGTTTAGTAAAAATTTAATATGAACTACTCATTTTTTAATCAAAGAGCAGAGATGAGATTCTCAAGGGAAAAAATGGAGAAAGAGGAAAAGGAGAGGAGATGGTCAATGACAAGTTTTGGTTTTAATTTGTGAAACATATACAGATGGGAAGAAGTGTGTGGCAAAGGAGATGGTGGAGATGGACAAAGAGAACTACAAGATGACATTCAATGTGTTAGAAGGAGATCTGTTGGAAGACTACAAGAGCTTCAGATTCCTAATGGAATTGTTGCCTCAAGAGGAAGGAACGATTGTTCATTGGATCTTAGAATATGAGAAGCGCAAGGGCCACTCTCCTGATCCTCACACTATGCTTCAGTTTGACATTGATATGACCAAACAAGTCGATGATCACCTTGCTGCTCAACCAGACAACCAGCAAGCCACCACCAATTAAACTATATATCTATGTCTACATATGTGGGTGTTTTGCAGTAATATATATATATATACACATATATAAGGTAAATAAAACTTGATGAAGACGATCTTGGTCTGTGTGTGAGAGATCATCAATCTCTTATAAAATGGGTCAGTGATCGGTATCTCTTCTATCTTCACTTCGTGATTTCTGCTTTGGCTTAAGGTTTCAAGACTGTATGTATAATATGTATGTACTGCGCCCCAATGTGTTATGATGTTTAATGAGATCTTATAGTTTGTGTGCTGAGTTTTAGTTTGAGTAATGAATTTTTGTTTGTCTCTTTATTTTCATATCTTAGATGGTTAAGCTTTTGTATAGATAATATATTTTTGCCAAATTAAATTGGAATTAAGCTTAGAAGTAGTTAATAGTATTAATAATAAAAAGGGTTAAGGGGCAATTTTGCCCCGAAAGGTTATCGAGGGGGCAATTTTGCCCCAGAAGAATCAAAAAGTGAGCAATTTTGCTTTGACTGTTTCCCAGTTGATTTTAACCATTATTTGATCAAATATGCTGAGCTGACAGCCCACATTTCATCCATATCATTTTTGTTCATGTGCAAATTTATCTCGAAAATCTTTATGCCATCTACTTCATTATTTTTTCAAAGTTATATTTAAAATTTTTGGGGTAAATTTTCACCTTACAAAAATGACGTTGATGACATGTGGACTATTAGTTCAGTAAATTTGGTCAACTAACGGCCAAAATCAACTGAGATAATGGCACGGGCAAAATTGCTCCCTTTTTAACACTTCTGGGATAAAATTGCACTTTAACCCTGATCAAAAATTAGTTATAAAATAGTTCACCATAAATATTATATATAAAATAAACCATGCATGCGTAAAATTCATTTTCCTGATTTAATTAAGATAAAGTAATTTAAGTATATAGGTTTATAACTTGTATATAGTTATATAAGTTTTGTCCTTCACTCACATGCAATAAATTGAAATTCAAAATAACTTGATTTGATGGTTTTTGACATAAAAAATTTAACTAAAATAATATAAATATGCCTTTAAAGCGTGAAATTTCTAAAAATGTGTTGTAAATCGCTAATGTAAAAGAGTAAAACTCACTTCAAGTATAGTAAATTCTGTCTCTAGTGTAGTAAATTCCTTGAAAGATGCCCTTTTATTTTGACCTTTCTAACTGTGAATTCATTAAAAAAAAGTGATGCAAATCGCTAATGTGAATGGCTAAAACTCGCTTCAAGTGTAATAAATTCAACCTATAATGTTAGTTTGCATTTTTTTCAACAAAATGGTTTGTTGGCTCAATATCGTCATTAAACTTTTTGAGATGCAAGAGATGGTGGGAACAAATCCCATCTTGACCACCTTCGTCACAAAAAATTCCTGCCCTCAAAGTTATGTTGGTTGCTGGAGGTCCAATGGCTGACCGTTGGCGATGGTGGTGGAGTTTTAAAACAAAAATAGTGAGGGTAAAATTTTTAAAGCGCAAAACATTTCTAAATTCCTTTTAGGGACTAGTTTTTAAAATTTTGCATATTTTAAAGGCAATCAAATGAAATTTTCCCCTACAAAGTTTGTAAATATGATATAGGTGCTGAGTTGAATGCGTCGATACATCACTTTCGTTTTTAATTATACTGGGACATGCCCCCCCCCAAATAATAATAATAATAAAAACCCAACACAAAATTAAAATCCCATCTCCCTCTTGTCTCGCACACATTAAATTTTTTAACATGATACCCATATTTATAAATAATGATGGCAAAATATAATACAAAATTATTGAAAATTTGTGGATCTCATAAGGATAACTACAAATTGAGAGCACTATATAAGTTCAGGATCAAGTCGATGCCAGATCACATCATGTGATGCATTTGATTTGGCAGCTCTCTTGGATCTAATGTTGATGCTTTAAAATGCAGAAATTTTAGAGAATATCACAGATGAAAGAAGCAATAATCTTGATATATATAGCCGTGGCATCTCTCTTGTTTACTGTATTTATTATTCTATGGTTGATCTGGAAACACAGAAACCACACAGTATTTAATCAAACCTTGAGCAACCGAATCTTTATGACAGGAAATTCAGGATATTCTAAATCTCTTTGCATCACCTAAAGTTGGGTCATCTCTTTGGATTTTACTCCTAGACTGGGTAATTGTGCAGCTGATGCTCACGAGAGTGTGCCCCTTGGGGAAAGCTACAAGCCAGTGATGATTTTTTTCTGTATCAGATTGTTATTAATTATTTCATCCTTTATTATTCTTTTTTTTTTATAGAATACTGTAGAACATTTGTGTTGTCTCTTTCTAATTGGACATGTACAAGCCTTGTATTATTTAATACCTAATGAAGGATCAGTGCCTCTCAGGTTGAGAGGACTACAGTATTCAATCCCTTTGTTTAATTTTTTCCTGGTATTAGAGCTCCAATCAAATCCTAATTAATGGCGACAATCCCGAATTTAGCTTCCTCTTTTGCAGAGGGTTTAAGAGTTTAGATTTTTCAGTTCCTTTGTGAATGATTCTGGAATAATTCTTCGTCACTCCTATCTTTATACTTTTGAACAAAATGGAGTTGAATGGAAGCAATGGCAAGTAGTTGAATTAGGTGTAAGCATGTTTTCATGGAACCGGTTTCCCTGCCTATATGAAGGATAGGCAGCGAGAGCTCATCTCATATGGACAGTCCAGATTTTTTTTTAACTAATGATTTTTAAATTTTAAAAAAAATATTTCCTGAAAAAACATTAATTAAGATATTATCTTTATTTTAGATTCTCTACTCAACAAAATATTTTTTAAAAGAAACAAAAAAAAAAAGTAAATCATGGACTGTCCACATCTTATATGAACAGTCCAGTCCAGATGAGATGAGCTCTCTCTACCTATCCAAAAGGACAGGCATGGGAACTGGTTCCATGTTGTCACTGGCTCACATGCCTACGTATTATTGGTGGGAGGCTTTTGCTTTAGCACTGTCTTTCAGGATGTTTTTCCTTTAAGGTGCTATAAAAGAAGAAATTAAACCACTATATTCAGAACTGAGTTTTTGGTTGTGCGTGCTTTTCTAATCTAATCACCATAAATTGCAGTTTATAAGTGAGAAATGCACTTATTTGGGACCTAACCAGTCTCATAAAAGGCACAAGTTCTTAAGTCCCTCTGGTAGAGTTTATATTTCAAGGCATGTATGTGACATTTAATGAATATGATTTTCCGTTTGCAGATGCTGCACCGAGTTCAGCAGTGCATTCCACGCTAATTGATCCCACTACAGCCAGTGTACCTTTGTTGCATATACCCGTTCTGCAAGAGCCATCTGCTGAGTAGACTTATAAATTAGTAACTGCAATAATTGAAGAGTGAAATTAAAATAACTCCTCTACAGAATCTTCATGTGTTGGTGATAGCAATATCAATCATCATAATGTTGAGCAAAAATTGATGCGTGCTTCTGTCGTTAAAACAATCAATTAATAACTAGGACAACCTACTAATGCAATATAGTGCCAACCTAAGTCATTCTCTCAAGGAGCAATATGTGGGTTTTCTCTAGAATTGAATTTAGGTGATAAAAAATGCAATGAACCTAAACTAAAATGCAAGACTTCACTACCTAAATGCAAATGACTCTAAAATCTATATGAGAATGAAACTAACCTAAATGAATTGGAATGCAATCTTTGGGGTTTTTTATGAAAAAGGAATTAAGATGCTAATCAAAAAGATCAAGAAAAAGTGAGACAAATAACAAAGGTTTAATTCAATTATGATGATGAAGGGGACAACTCAGGATTCACATGGATTTAGCTTTCTTAGCCATTTAATTTATTAGACCAAAGGGAGATTCATCAAAAGTTGGAATTAATAAATTTAATCACCTAATTAAGACATGGGAAACCCTCAAGCTTAATAACACCTAATCCACTAGAAAACTCATAATGGAAAAGGCGGTGGTTAATTAAATCCATTAAAAACCAATCTCAATTGTTTAGGATAATTTTGGAAATTTTGTTCACAATTCCCTAATTAAACAATTCGACAATTAATCACCTTAATTAAACAATCAAGAGATTAAACCCAAATCGACAATTAAATTAATAATGAAAACTCGATTAATAATTTAATTGACAATCAAAGGTTTGCAAACAAAAATCTCAATAATCATTTAAGAACAAAGCAAATCCAAAATATCAATTTAATCCAAATAAAAAATAAGTCTACAATCTAAAACTATATTGTTCTCAATTATTACAACTTAAAAATCATTTAAAACTAAATAATCTTAAATCTTGAATCAAAAAGATAAAAGAAAGACACTCCCTTGTAGTCTTCAAGTGCAGGCTCCTAGGCTCTAGCTTCCTCCATGCTCCTCCCAAGTTGCCTCCCAAAAGACCTTAAGCTGCCATGGATTTATTCTCCCCTCCAAACTCCACACAATGCGTCACAGCCATGAAGAAACGTTGAGAAGAATCGAGTCTACGCACACAATATATGTGGAATGAAATATTGAATGGATTGTGGAGGTGGGCCCGTGAAGGGAGAAGAGAATAGGAATTCGATGAGTATGATTCCAGCACCAATTCAAGTGGTCATGTGGTCAGCATCCCCTCGCGTCAGTGCGCGCGTGTCCGGCGGCAGTGTCTCAGCCTCGCATCCTCCCCAGTATATGTGACGGCTAGGGTATTTTTAAGAAGGGAGGGAAGAGTTTTGGGTATTAATTTGGACCTATTAAAATTCCGAAAGCCCAATAAAATTCCACCGTTGGATATTTTTTTAGCTTTTCAGAAAATTTTTGCACCGTAGGATCTTTCAATCTGCTTTTCCTTACTCTGCAAGAATTAAATAAAATTGTGATATATCATATATTTGAAAATATTATCCAATCACAAGATATCAATCAAAATAATAATAATTTAAGCTCAATAATATCATAATCAATTCAGATTTACATTATTTCCCAAAATCGGCTAATTATCTAAATATTATCTAATAAATCCAATTTAGCCTAAAATAATCCCCAAAATAAATGAATAAAGTGGGAGAAAATATATTAAAATTGTGATTTATCACATAGTGTTCAATCACTTCCTTCTGTAGAGAGGACTGTAGCACCAGCACCTTCAAGTGATAATCAAGCTAGGCTTACTATCTCTATCATTCATCCTATGGTGACTCGTGGAAAGAAGGGTATTTTTAAACCTAAGAGACCCTTTATTGGTCTAATAGAGAATTATCCTCAATTTCTTTAAACAGCTCCTATTTTGGTTTCAAAGGCTCTCACTCTACCTCATTGGTGAAAAGCTGTGTAAGAGGAACATCAAGCTCTGCTAAGGAATAATACTTAAATTCTAGTTCCTCAAAATGTGGTGGGTTGCATATGGATGCTTCAACCAAAGTTCAGTCCTACTGGTTCTGGTGATCAATAAAAGGGCAAGATTGGTAGCCAAGGGTTACTTGCAAGAACCAGGTGTCAACTTTGGTGAGACCTTTAGTCCAGTTATCGAGCCTGTAGACTCTTATGATGACGTCTTATTTCTGCTGGAATGTTAGGCAGCTAGACATTAACATTGCTTTACTTAATGGTTAGCTACATGAGACCATTTTTATGGCTCAGCTAGAGGGTTTTGTAGACTCTTCTAAACCTCATTATGTGTGCAAGTTGAATAAAGCTTTGCATATATGTGGGTTAAAGCAGACACTAAGGGTATGGTTTGATAAGCTGCGTTCTACTCTCTTGAGTTGGAAATTCTCAAACAGTAAGAGCGATACTTCTCTCTTTTATTGTCAAAATAAAAAAGGAGATTATCATTATTATGATATATATATATATGTACACACATATATAAGGTAAATAAAACTTGATGAAGACGATCTTGGTCTGTGTGTGAGAGATCATCGATCTCTTATAAAATGGGTCACAAATCAGTGTCTCTTCTATCTTCACTTTGTGATTTCTGCTTTGGATTAAGGTTTCAAGACTGTATATGTAATATGTATGTACTGCGCCCCAATATGTTATGATGTTTAATGAGATCTTAGTTTGTGTGCTGAGTTTTAATTTGAGTAATGAATTTTTGTCTGTCTCTCTATTTTCATATCTTAGATGGTTAAGCTTTTGTATAGATAATATATTTTTGCCAACTTAAATTGGAATATAAACTTAGAGGTAGTTAATAGTATTAATAATAAAAAGGGTTAAGGGGCAATTTTGCCCCAGAAGATCATTGACGGGCAATTTTGCCCTGAAAGTATCAAAAAGTGAGTAATTTTGCCTTTTAGTTGTCCAAATATATTAAGTTAGCAACATAAATTCCATGTATTATTTACTTCATTTTCTTTCAAAGTTATATTTAAAAACTTTTTGGCAAATTTTCACCTTAAGAAAAATGACGTGGATGATATGTAAACTATCAGCTCAGCATATTTGGTCAACTAATAATCAAAATTAACTGAAATAATAGAATGAGAAAAATTTCTCCCTTTTTAGCACTTCCTGGACAAAATTGCCCTTTAACCATAATAAAGAATTGGTTATAAAATAGTTCACCATAAATATTATATATAAAATAAACCATGAACGCATAAAATTCATTTTCCTGATTTAATTAAGATAAAGTAATTTAAGTATATAGGTTTATAGCTTGGATATAGTTATATAAGTTTTGTCCTTCACTCACATGCAATAAATTAAAATTCAAAATAACTTGATTTGATGGTTTTTGACATAAAAAATTTAACTAAAATAATATAAATATGCCTATAAAGCGTGAAATTTCTAAAAATGTGTTGTAAATCGCTAAAATAAGAGGGTGAAACTCACTTCAAATATAGTAAATTCCCTGAAAGATGCCCTTTTACCTTGATCTTTCTAACTGTGAAATTAATTATAAAAAAAAAAGTGTTGTAAATCGCTAATGTGAATGGCTAAAACTCGCTTCAAATGTAATAAATTCAGCCTCTAATGTTACTTTGCATTTTTTTCAACAAAATGGTTTGTTGGCTCAATATCGTCATTAAATTTTTGAGTTGCAAGAGATGGCAGAATCAAATCCCATCTTGACCACCTTTGACACAAAAAATTCCGGCCGTCAAAATTATGTTCGTTGCCGGAGGTCCAATGGCTGACCGTTGGCGATGGTGGTGGAGTTTAAAAAAAAAAATAGTGAGGGTAAGATTTATAAAACGTAAAACATTTCTAAATTCCTCTGGCAAAAAAAAACATTTCTAAATTCCTTTTTGGGACTAGCTTTTTAAATTTTGCATACTTTAAAGGCAATCAAATGAAATTTCCCTTACAAATTTTGTAAATATGATATAGGTGCTGAGTTGAATGCGTCGCTACGTTACTTTCGTTTTAATTATACTGGGATCCGGTCCACAACCACCCCCCCCCCCAACCCAAGAAAAACAAAATAATAATAATAATAATAATAATAACCCAACACAAATTAAGGTCACATCTCCCTCTTGTCTCACACATTAAATTTTTTAACATGATACCCATATTTATCAAAAAAAAATTATTTCTTTGCATTAAATTTCAATCATTAAATAGCATGGTTAACTTTTTGCAAGTGCCACAAATTTTTCATAGATTAATTACAAATAATCAATTAATTGTTTTTAAAATTCTACGAATTAGTTAGGAGATCATGATCATTACAGTATGGACACCGAAACTTTGTGTTAAGCTCTATATAATATATAGACTCATAATTTATTAAGATGAGTTATCTACTAATATAAAATTACTGAAAATTTGTGGGTCTCATAAGGATAACTACAAATTGAGAGCGTCATATAAGTTCAGGATCATGCGATGCCAGATCACAGCATGTGATGCATTTGGTTTGGCAGCTCTCTTGGATCTAATGTTGATGCTTTAAAATGCAGAAATTTTATAGAATATCACAGATGACAGAAGCAATAATCTTGATATATAGCCGTGACATCTCACTTGTTTGCTGTATTTATTATTCTATGGTTGATCTGGAAATTAAACACAGAAACCACAGTATTTAATCAAAGCTTAAGCAACCAAATCTTTATTACTGGAAATTCAGGACATTCTAAATCTCTTTGCATAATTGGGTCATCTCTTTGGAGTTTACTCCTAGACTGGGTTATTGTGCAGCTGATGCTTACGAGAGAGTGTGCCCCTTGGGGAAAGCTACAAGCCAGCGATGATTCTTTTCTGTATCAGATTGTTATTAATTATTTAATTCTTTATTATTCCTTTTTTTATAGAATATGTAGAACTTTTGTGTTCTCTCTTTCTAGTTGGACAACATGTACAAGCCTTGTACTATTTAATACCTAATGAAGGATTAGTGCCTCTCAAGTTGAGAGGACTACAGTGTTCAATCCCTTTGTTTAATTTTTTTCTTGGTATTAAAGCTCCAATCAAATTCTAGTTAATGGCGACAATCTCGAATTTTGCTTCCTCTTTTGCAGAGGGTTTGAGAGTTCAGAAGTTTCAGTTCCTTTGTGAATGATTCTGGAATAATTTTTCGTCACCCCTATCTTTATACTTCTGAACAAAATGAGAGTTGGACGGAAGCTCAGGCAAGTAGTTGAATTAGGTTTAAGCATGTTGTCAAGGAACCAGTTTCCCTGTCTATACGAAGGATTGACAACGAGTGCTAATCTCATCTAAATGATCTAAATTTAATTTATTTTAACTGGTGATTTTTAAATAGAAAAAATCATTTTTTTTAAAAAAAATTGTTAGTTAATAGATTATCTTTATTTTAGACTATCTACCCAATAAAATAATTTTTTAAAAAAAACAAAAAGTAAAAAACGTAAATCTAGAAGATCCATATGAGATGAGCACTGGTTCCATGTTGTCACAGGCTCACATGCCTACATATTATTGGTGAGAAGCTTTTGCTTTAGCACTGTCTTGCAGGATGTTTCTCCTTTGAGGTGCTGCATAAAAAGAAACAACTATATTCAGAACTGAAAGTTTTTGGTTGTGCGTGCTTTTCTACTCTTAGGCCATATAATCACCATAAATTGCCGTTTATAAGTGAGAAATGCACTTATTTGGGACCTAAGTTCTCAAGTCCCTCTGAGAGAGTTTATATTTCAAGGCATGTATGTGACATTTAATGAATATGATTTCCTGTTTCCTGATGCTGCATCAAGTTCAGCAGTGTATTCCACACTAATTGATCCCCGTACAGCCAGTGTACCTTTGTTGCATATACCTGTTCTGCAAGAACCATCTGCTGAGTCAACTTATAATTTAGTGACTGCAACAATTGAAGGGTGAAATTCAAATAACCCCTCTACAGAATCTTCAAGTGTTGGTGATAGCAATATCAATTATCATAATGTTGAGCATAGTGTTCATTCACTTCCTTCTGTAGAGAGGACTGTAGCACCAGCACCTTCAAGTGATAATCAAGCTAGGCTTACTATCTCTATCATTCATGCTATGGTGACTCGTGGAAAGAAGGGTATTTTTAAACCTAAGAGACCCTTTATTGGTCTAATAGAGAATTATCCTCAATTTCTTTAAACAGCTCCTATTTTGGTTTCAAAGGCTCTCACTCTACGTCATTGGTGAAAAGCTATGTATGAGGAATATCAAGCGCTGATAAGAAATAATACTTAAATTCTAGTTACTCCAAATGTGGTGGGTTGCATATGGGTGCTTCAACCTAAGTTTAGTCCTACTGGTTCTGTTGATCGATAAAGGGAAAGATTGGTAGCCAAGGCTTACTTGCAAGAACCAGGTGTCAACTTTGGTAAGACATTAACATTGCTTTACTTAATGGTTAGCTAAATGAGACCATTTTTATGGCTCAGCTAGAGGGTTTTGTAGACTCTTCTAAACCTCATTATGTGTGCAATGCAAGTTGAATAAAGCTTTGCATATGTATGGGCTAAAGCAGACACTAAGGGCATGGTTTGATAAGCTGCGTTCTACTCTCTGGAGTTGGAAATTCTCAAACAGTAAGCGATACTTCTCTCTTTTATTTTCAAAATTAAAAAGGAGATTATCATTATTATGATATATACATATATATATATATATATGGATGACATTTTAATCACTGGTAGTAACTCTGTTACTCTAGAACTGTTAGAAAGTCGCATAAGATGTTCTCTTTGAAGGACTTGCGACCTACACATTATTTTCCTAGTGTTGAAATAACCAAAGATTGTTCTAGTTTCTTTCTCAATCAACACAAGTAAATAAGTGACTTGTTATTAGGATGAGTGAACATGCCTACTTGTTCATCAATTTCTACCCCTATTGCTACTGCTACAGGTATAAGCTTCTTTTTGAGAGATAGTGCTCCTTTTACTGACTTATATATTATCATTGTACAGTCATAACTCCCCATTTTTAATATATTTGAGACACATTTTGATATAATTGGGGAATTATCAATACTAATTTAAGATGATTTTCTTGAGATTTTATAAGATATCAAGTTGGTGCATTATCTGGGGATTTTATTTTAAATATTCTAGTTTTCAATATTTTGAAAAATAATAATAATAAAATAAAATGATGTCATATTATATTTATTTTGCTTTATGTTAGTTTTTGTTATTATTATTAAATAGTCTTTTTTTTCCCTTAGGTGACTATGTGGGAATGAAGAGATATCATTTTGATTTGAAAATTGAAATGGTGAGGGCTGAAGGAAGTGACACCGTTTTGACCAAAGAAAGAAAAAAGAGCTACGGGGTTTTTAGATAGAGAGTGCCAACATTTAAAGGGGCCACAGACAGCGTTTTGTAGCTTTCTTGGGCTTGGGATTCTAATTGCTAACTTAATATCTGAAGAGGTGGACCGAGCAGCTAGGGGATTGAGTAAGCTATAGAGGGCCGAAAGTTGAGGATTAATCATCATTATAGATAGAGGCGCTGAGCTCAAGGAGGGGGAGAGCAGTCACATACGGAGCAGCCACAATATCCATCATCATCGCAGTGAAGAAAAGAAACAGAGCAGCCGACATTCAGAGCGAACCAGAGAGGAGCAGCAGCAAGAGAGGTTGAAGGCTGGACCTGGGGAGGTGACCATAGCTACTGTTCATCGTCTTCTTCCCCAGATCCGACGAGAACCAGGGTGCCGAAGAAGAGGGAGGGATCATTCTGAATTGCGAGCTTCAACCTGAGAGCTGAGAGTTCTGACGCCGTGGAGACCGAAGGAGATGAGGAATCATCTTCTCGTTAATTAATTATGAGGATTGTCAGTTCCATTGATCTGTGGCAAAGGAAGCTCTTAATGTGCTTAATTTCACCGCTCTATGTTTATTCCTTGCCTTTGATTTCCATTTTGGTTCTGAACTTTGAATTTGATGCTACTGAGATGACTGTGTTTAAAGCCATGTTTGGCTAATTGTCTTGAATCTAGGTAGTTATGGACTAATTTGAAGATTTGAGTATGTATGAACTAATTAATTGTGGTTTGTGTTATTTTTGTTTACTTAATCTATTTAGTTTTTGATCATCACTAAATATGAATTTGGGTAATTTAGATTATCCTTGGGAGAAGGATCTTAATTGAACTATAAGATTAAGTAATATGAGATTAGAATTTATTCTAATTTGCCAATAGGATAGGAATATACCTATTGGACCCATATAATCATATTAGAGTGAATTTGGACATTTATTGCCTCTTAAGTAAATTAGTTAAGAATAACAATTTTAACTTGAGAGAGGAGTATAAGTGATTGGAAGATACTTATATTCATTTAAACTCTATATTGACAATTTAACATTAAATACTTTTAATTGGGTAAATGCATGCTCTAAAACTTAAAGAAGGGATTAGCCACTATAGGTTATTTTTATCAATTGAAATCTTTAAATCATTAAATCATTTTTCTTTTACATTTGTTTAAATTATCTTTCAATCTCTTTCTTTGATTTGCTCAACTTAAATGAAAATGAAAATTTTAATGCCTAATTATCTATTACCTTGAATCTCTGTGGGATGACCTTGATTAGAGCTGGGAATTCGGGCCGAACCCGTCGGACTAGCCCATTTAGGCCCAAGCCCTTCAAGGGTCGGGATTATGATTTAGAAGCTAAAACAAGAAACGGGCCTAAAAGGGCCAGCCCTTTTAGGCCCGTTTGATATTTTTTAAAAATAAATTAATATATATAATATCATTATATCAAATTATCAATATGAGAGACACCTAAATATCTAATAAAGTATTAATAATAGGTAAACACTTATTAAATGGTTTGATTTATTTTATTTTCTTCAATAGTTTATTCATTTAAATTTTAAAAAAGAGGCTAATTTGGACTTTAGATTATTATTTTAACTAAAAATTTATGATTTTTAAAAATAATGTATCTCAATTTAAGTTAAAATAATAAATAAATTGTAAAATTTGAAAAAGATTTTTTTTAATTAAAATGAGTTCAAGCCTATTTAGACCCGAGCCCATAAAGGGCTAGCCCTATAAGGCCACGAGCTTTAAAAATTGGGGGTTTTTAGGAAGCGAGCCTAAATCGGCAAGCCCATTTAGGCCGAAGCCCGTGAGGGGTCGGCCCGTATTCCCAGCTCTAACCTTGATTTGCTATTATACTATTTCAACGGCATGTACACTTACGTTGCTTATTTAAAATTTAGTAGCATTAAGTTTTTGACATCGTTGTCGGGATTTTGTATTGATTCTCTTCAATACTTGTCAATCACTCGTCCAGATATTGTCTTTATTGTGAATAAATTGAGACAATTTTTGTCAAAACCAACGATTCTCCATTGGCAGGCAGTCAAAAAGTTGCTTAGATCACTACTACAAAAGGGGGTTTTAACATCCCTATTTTGGCACTTTTAACGTCCAAAAACTGAGGGACGTCTATATAGGGGACGTAGTATGTTTTAAGAAAAGACGTTCCAAAAAAGTTGGGACGTCTAAAGTCCTCCACGGGGGGACTTTAGACATCCCAAATCTCGATTTGGGACGTCTAAAGCCATCCACAGGGGGACTTTAGACATCCCAATTCTTAATTTGGGACATTAAAAGGTTTTATTTCTTTTTAAATGATTATTTATATTCTTCATTACCCAGCAAATTAAAATTGCAGAAACAGAATTGAAGATGGATTCATAAACCACAAAATGTCCCTTACGAAATGGTAAGGACTTCTAGCACTACAATCTTTTTACTATATATATATGTATAATAACAACAACTCATACAACCTAATATCATATATGTATAACAACAACTAGAAAGTGTCAAAATATTTGTCACCACACAACTACAAACTAATTGTTGTTCATTTCATCAAAATAAATATACATATGTATTTTCCTCGATTTCCAAGCTCCAAACGTATAAAACAAAAACATTATTAGTATTGCATAACTACTAACAACTAGTTTATGATTCTGGCAAAAAAAAACAATCAAGGGAAAAACACTCCAATAACTAGAATCATGTAAATAAATTGAAAGCATTATAATAATTTCATATTACAAGTTTAACTTAATTCTTCATGTAAATTTATATTTAAAAAAAACAAACCTGATGAAAGTAGGAGAGAGGGCAGCCAACGGTGTTTATGTGCTTCCAAGGTGGAGAAAAGACATTGGAGGAGTTGTGTATGCTCAATGGAGAGGAGAGGTACGCCGGAGGATGAAAGCAACGAAGAGAATGGGAGGTCTACGCCGGAGGGTGGAGGGGGAAAAAAAGGTAGAAGAGGTGTATGCCGGAGGGTGAGAGCAAAGAAAGTGTTATGAGAATGGAAGGAGGTGGAGGAAAAGGGAATGAAGAAAAGGAAGAGAGGAAGAAGATTGAGGAAGACGGAGTCACGGGGATGAAAGAAAAAAGGAAATGCAGAAAAAATTGAAGAGAAGTCATGGGGATGGGAAAGATGGAAAAAGAGGGATGGGTTTCTGACATGGGAATAAAGAAAAGGAAATAAAAGTCTCACGCATGTTAGAATTTCTGACATAACTTTAGGAGTTCCAAATTTTTTTGGGACTTCTAAAGTGTGACTTTATGCGTCCCAAATCCCATTTGGTAGGTCTAAAGTCTCTACTTTAGACGTCCCAAATGGGATTTGGGACTCCTAAAGTGTGACTTTAGGCGTCCCAAATCCCATTTGGGACGTCTAAAGTCTCTACTTTATACCTCCCAAATGGGATTTGGGACGTCTAAAGTCTTACTTTAGGAGTCCCAAATTTTTTGGGACTCCTAAAGTGTGACTTTAGGCGTCCCAAATCTCATTTGGGACGCCTAAAGTAAGTTAAACTTTTTTAATTTACTTTTTTGACGCCAATTGAAATCTTTAGGCGTCCTAAATAAAATTTGGGACGTCTAAACTCAACTTTAGGCGTCCCAAATTTAAATTTGGGACGTCTAAGGGTTTTCCTATGTACATATAATTACGAAAATGCCACAGCCTTCCTTTTTAACCACCCAATTTTAAAATTGGGACGTCTATTAGGGTGGTTATATCATAATTCTGTAGTAGTGGATATATGAAAGGCACTATGTTCCTTGGTTTACACATTAAACCCTCCCCTTATCTTGATCTTATGTATCGTATTGATGCTAATTAGGCAGTGTGTCCTGATGATTGTTGGTCTACAAGGGGATATCTTGTTTTCTTTTAGTCTTCCAAGAAGCAATGGGCATGTTTGTTTTAACAATCAGATTGTTTATAAGCTGCATTTCACATAAATTGAGACACAACTCCTCTTATATACTTGCCTCGTATACCGTAAATCACGATTGAAAAGCTGCTTTTTAGCATTCCAATCGCTAATCCAAACGAACACATTACATGTGGTTGCAAGATCAATTGCAAATTCTGAATGTAGGTCCTTGAAATAAAAACTTGGAAAATCGCCCTCCATTTCTAAGTTTTTGGACAAAGAACATCGAAATATATGCTCATTTTATTCGAGATCATGTTGCTATCATATGATATCTATACGATAGGTTCCCACAAATGATCAAGTTGCAAATGCGTTAACTAAGCCGCTTTCTAGTGCCATATTTGTCCCTTTAAGGAGCAAGCTCGGAATCGCTATTGCACCCTCTCTTTTTTATATTTTTTTTTAAAAAAAAAACCTAGATGAGTTGGATCTTATGGGCTCACCAGATTTAGGGCATGCCTTCAGGCTCAAAAATCGCTTACAGAGGTACTTACAGATTGCCCACCAATAAAGTCCTCATATTGGTGGGATTCGAACTAAATCTTATATGAGCCAACCTTTTTACTAACTGGATCAACCTTTATTGACATTTCACCCTCTCTTTTTTTAAGGAGGGAGATAAAGATCCAAAACAATCACCGCCTAAAACTACAAGCCCTTAATGATTCTTTCTGTTATCATATTGTTATTAATTCTTTATTATTCTTTTTCTATAGAATATTGTAGAACATTTGTGTTCTCTCTTTCTGATTGGACAACGTGTACAAGCCTTGTAAATACCTATTGAAGGATCAGTTCCTCAAGTTGAGAGGACTACAGTATTGAATCCCTTTCTTCAATATTTTCTCTTCAGTATGTGTAGGATGCTTATGGAAGCACTACTAATATCTCAGCTCCAGGAACAAGAACGGAAGCCGGCTAATTCCTCGTTTCTAGAGCTTTTAATCAGGGCCGGCCCGGCCCTACAGGGCGGGCCCTTGACGGGTCAGGGCCGGCCCTAAAGGGCTCGGGGTGAAGAAAATTGCAGTTTTTTAAGGCCCGGCCTGAGAGCATCAGGGCCAGGGCCGGCCTGCAGGGCCGAGAAATCCTTTTAACAATATTTAACTATTTTTTCTGCATATTTTCCCTAGAGAGATATAATTAGTAAATAATAACGATTAAAGTTTTAATTTAATACATAAATGTTGTCAATATTAAGGTTTAAATAACACGTCTCTTGCAACAAACAAACACAGTTACTAATGTATAATCAAAGGTAAAATCATGTCCATAAATAACTCACACAAAGGCCAAAGTATAAGAAGGCAAAAAGCTAAATACTCTAACCTCTAAACAACATGAGTATGACAACTATCATTTTCACCTTCTTCGCCACTATTATCAATTTCAAGGACATTTGATTGTGTTTCACTTTGAGCAGTAGGTTCAAGTAGTCAAATAATTACAACCTCCATCAAAAATCATACTCTATCAGGCAAAATAGTATATAATATGATTTTAGTCTAAATAGGCAGAACAATATACTCAAAAATCACAATATGATTCAATTAGACAAAACAATATACTCAAAAATCATACTCTATACAATATGAGGACAAATTGACATATAGATTCAATAAGGTAATTCAAAAATATAACATGGTTCCTTTCCAAGTAAAAAAAATAAAAAATAAATGGGCCTAAAGGGCCGGCCCGAGGCCCTCCAGGGCCGGCCCTTTTAGACCCGACTTCCTTTTGAGGCTACAATTTACAAGCCCGGCCCTTGAAGGGCCAGGGCCTAAAAGGGCCGGCCCGACGGGCTCGGCCCATTTTCCCGGCTCTACTCGTTTCCTATTTATATACCTTCTTGTTATTTGTTTTTTTAATTTTTTTCTTAGTTTCTGGACGCGGTAAGCTTTTCAGAGCTATTAATAGAGGTACCTTTTTTTATTAGTTTGCACATAATATTTCTAGGGAAAATCCCATATAAATACCTTTTGAATTAACAAAACCCCCAAAAGTCTATTAACACTTTAAAAAGATTTAAAGGTACCAAGTACTAAATTGGGTTTTTCAAGTTTTGACACATTTACCATTTTACCCCTCAAATTTTTTTTTTAAAATAACAGTAGTGCCCCCACCGGAGCACCACCGCCAGCCGGCCTCCGCCACCCCGGTGACCAGCCGACCAAGACCCCCGACGGCCGGAGCTCCGGTCGCCGGTGGTAGGAGCTCTGGCCGGTGGAAGCTTTTTTAGTGGGGAGGGGGGTTTTTTTTTGAAAAAAGTTTCATAGAAATGGCAAGGGGTGGGATCAAACCCATCCCACCCCTTTACAAGGCAAGCATGGTGGCCACTGGGCCACCAAAGCTTCTTTGTTATATATATGCATTATTAAATATATATAATATAATTAAACGTGTAGTAGCTTTGACAAAGTCAGTAATGGTGTTGACAAATTCAATAATGGAAATAACAAGATTCGTAATGGTATTGACAAAACTGTTTGTTGTTGCATGTTTTCATCAGCATTTTTGCACAAAACGTTTTTGTCAAAATCATTACTAAACTTGTCAATCTCATTACTAAATTTGTTAAAATCATTTTATTTATATTATGAATGTTTTCATAATGGAATCTCATAATGGGATTGTCAAAACTATTACAAATCTTGTTAATCTCATTACTGAATTTGTTAAAATCATTTTATTTATATTATGAATGTTTTCATAATGGAATTGTCAAAACCATTACAATTCTTATCAATCTCATTACTAAACTTGTCAATCTCATTACTGAATTTGTTAAAATCCTTTTATTTATATTAACAAGTTTAGTAATGAAATTTATAAGAATTGTAATGGTTTTGACAATCTCATTATGAGATTCCATTATGAAAACATTCATAATATAAATAAAATGATTTTAACAAATTCAGTAATGAGATTGACAAGTTTAGTAATGAGATTGACAAGAATTGTAATACTTTTGACAATTCCATTATGAAAATATTCATAATATAAATAAAAGGATTTTAACAAATTCAGTAATGAGATTGACAAGTTTAGTAATGAGATTGACAAAAATTGTAATAGTTTTGACAATTCCATTATGAAAATATTCATAATATAAATAAAAGGATTTTAACAAATTTAGTAATGAGATTGACAAGTTTGGTAATGATTTTGACAAGAATGGTAATGGTTTTGACAAAAACGTTTTGTGCAAAAATGCTAATGAAAACATGCAACAGCAAACGGTTTTGTCAATACCATTACGAATCTTGTTATTTCCATTATTGAATTTGTCAACGCCATTACTGACTTTTTCAAAGCTACTACACGTTTAATTATATTATACATATTTAATAATGCATATATATAACAAAGAAGATTTGGTGGCCCAGTGGCCATTATGATTGCCTTGTAAAGGGGTGGAATGGGTTTGATCCCACCCCATGCCATTTCTATGAAACTTTTTTTCAAAAAAAAAACCCCCCTCCTCACCAAAAAAGTTTCCACCGGCCGTCGAGGGTCCTGCTCGGCCGGCCACCGGGGCGGCGGCCGGCCGGCCGGCGGTGGTGCTCCGGCGGGGGCACCACTGTTATTTTAAAAAAAAAATTTGAGGGGTAAAATGGTAAATGTGTCAAAACTTGAAAAACTCAATTTGGTACTTGGTACCTTTAAGTCTTTTTAAAGTGTTAATAGACTTTTGGGGGTTTTGTTAATTCAAAAGGTATTTATATGAGATTTTCCCATATTTCTAACATTTCAAAGTTTAATTAATTTAACCTCCTTGGTGTTTTAATTTTGACATTGCCGTTAATTTTTTTCCATCAAGTTACTAAAGAAAACTGCCACATTAGATTAATACAGATGACATAACATCTAACATGGATTAAAAAATTTAGGTTATAAGATACAAAGTATAAACCCCCCCCCAAAACAAATTGGGCCAAGGGATTTAGAGGGCAGGGGAAATAAGGCGAAGAAAAATTTTTGTGAGTTGAATTTTAAAACATTGGAGAAGTAGAGTTACAAAATTTTAATAAAGAGAAGGTGTAAGATAAAAGAGTAAGAAAAATTAATTAACAATTTTTAAACCCACTTTTCTGATTTTTTTTAAATCCAACCTTAAAAAAATCCCTCCCATTACTTTCCCTCCCCTCATATTTCAAAATTTAAATTCATTTTAATGGAAAAATTTAAATTCATTTTATAAATGTTGGATGACACCTCATTCCCATTATTCTAATGTGGTAGCAAGTTTCCATTAATAACTTAACATCAAAATTAACAGCATGAGATTTAATGTAAATAATTAAGATGTGAAAAAGGTTAAATGTAAATTTTGAAATTTTAGAGGGTTATATGTACAGCTAACTGGAAGTTCAAGAGGCTTTATAGATTTAGCCTTAATTCAAACTCTTAACGTCATCAAATGCATGGCGTGGTGCTTGTAATTTTCTTGATGATGCATGCTTTGGGTACTGACTATCCTATCATGATAATTAATTATAGGGAAAATCTCATATAAAGCTAGCAGAAAGAGAGAAATTCTAAATAAGGTTTGTGAATTCAACAAATCCTTAATTGCATCATTGACCCAATTTAAAATTTCAAAATGTAGAAAAAATGACTTTAATGTCCTCCCATATGTCCTTGAGATGATTGCAAAGCATTTCAAAAATGAATCATAAGGCACAAAAGTTTTGATCTCTAATAAACCCCTTCGCAACTAAATAGTTCTATTGAGGGCATTGCGTATAATTTCTCCCACCAATGACTTTTCAAACATTTCCTTGCAGTTTGAAAGATCGTAAAACTTCTACATGTTCCAACAAGAGAAAAATTCACTCCCTCCTCTTGGTCCAATTTTTTATTTCGACCTATTAAGGAAATATTTTGTCATTAGTATTAGATCAATTAGCATAATTAGTGGGATTGATTTACCGTTATGATTCCCTCATTTAGAAGCAATTAATATCTAGACTCCTCATTCTTTGTATATATATTGTACCTTACTATGAATAGAATATACATAATTCTTTTAGTATTCAAATACTTTTTGTTACATGGTATTAGAGCCTAGGGCTTTCTAAATTTTTTTTTTCCGGCACGTTGTTCATCGTGGTACTGTTCACCAGCGGCAGTACGTGCGCACTATTCATCGGAATTGTTCGGCACTGTAGCGTCCTGTTCATCGATATTGTTTGGCATTGTAGCGTCCATGTTCATCGACTATAACGCGTCACTGTTCATCAAACTGTAGCATGACACTATTTGTCTACATTGTAGCTCACTATTTTCTGGGATTGTTGTATTGTTTGGGGTACTGTTCATCGAATTTTTTTCATTATTCGGTTTTTTGACCAAATTTAGAGATTTTTTCATCGGTTGGACTTATTTACTATTGTCATTTGCTTTTGAATTTCATGGCTGACTCTAAGATTCCTAAAATGTTACCCATGTCTTCTAAGATTACTTTCTCATATTTGAACTGGACTAATTATAGTGATTAGAGCACCACTGTTAAGATCTATATTATGGGTATTGAGAAGGAAGAACATTTAACTGATGACCCCCTAGAAACAAAGACAAACTGGTCTCTCGGAAAAGAGCTGATGCTAGAATCTTGTTTCAAATCAGAAATTCTATTGAACCTCGGATCTTGTCTTCGGTGAGTCACTGCACTACTGTTAAGGAAATAATGAATTATCTCGAACTTATGTTCTTTGGTAAAGGAAACCTTACTCGGATTCACAAAGTTTGTAAAGATTTTTATCGCTCTCAGCAGTAGGGTTGTCCGTTGAAGGACTTCTTTTTGGATTATAAACGGTTGCATAAGGAATGAAAATCCTCATGTCTCCACAAGCAGATCTTGAGACTTGCATTAAGAATCTTGAACTACAAGCCATCATTGATTTTCTCAAAGCCTTTAATCCATCTTATGAGGCCATCGGCTCTCGTATCCTGTCTAGTCATGAGCTCCCATCCCTCAAAAATGTATTCGCATGAGTCCTTCGCAATGATGGTGTGACCCGTCCATCTATGGATCCCAATGTGAGTGTTTTGGCTAGTCAAGGTCCCTTTGACAATAGGAATTCTAGCTCCAAATAAGGTTCCAGTGCCCCGAACATGACTTCTGGCTGTATTATCTATCATTATTGCAAGGAACCTGGCCATATCAAGAAAAATTGTCAAAAATTGCAGACTAAACAATGACGTGATCAGCAGCGTGGTTATGCTCATGTTGCCCAGACCTCTTATCCGTTTGCCCCTGGTTCGCCATCTATCACAGCCTTATCTATAGGTACTATATCCTCTGGTCTTGCCACTACTTCCTCGAAGTAGGTCATTGATTCCAGTGCTACCGACTACATGACAAGTAACCATCGTTTATTTTCATTGTATGCTGCCTATGCTAACCCATCTTCCATCTTCGTTGCCAATAGTTCCCACTTCCGTGTAGTTGGATCAGGCACTATTAACCCCACTCCCACTATTTCGTTATTCTGCTCTTAATATTCCCGATCTCACATTTAATCTTCTATCTCCTAGTAAACTAACTCATCATTTGAACTGTTTCATCTCACTATTTCCTTACCATTGTTTGATCCAGGATCTGTCGATGAAGCATATTATTGGTAAAGGCTATGAATCTAGTGGACACTACATTCTGGATGATCAGGTGTCGTGTTCCATTGCATGTTCTGGTGGGTCGTCTCCTTTTAAAGTTCATTATCGTCTCAGTCATGTGTCAATTTCATCTCTAAAGAGGTTATATCCTTAGTTTTCTTCTGTGTCTGCTTTGGATTGTGAGTCGTGTCATTTTGCCAAACACCATCATGTTCATTTGATGCCTCGAGTCAATAAACGGGTTGCGTCCCCCTTTGAGTTAGTACATTCTGATGTTTAAAGTCCTTGTTCAGTTTTATCTCAGACTGGTTATCGTTATTTTGTCACTTTTGTTAATGATTTTTCCCACACAACTTGGCTTTATTTAATGAAATAGCGCTCTAAATTGTTTACTCATTTTCAAAACTCCTGTGCCAAAATTCAAACTCAGTTCAATACCCCTGTCAAAATCCTTCGAAGCGATAATGTAAAAGAATATTTTTTTTCTCCCCTTTTACTGATTACATACATAGCCATGGTATTCTTCATCAATCCTCATGTGTCAATACTCCTACTCAAAATGATGTTGCCGAAAGAAAGAATTGCCATATTTTTTAAACTGCCCGAGCTCTTATGTTTCATTCCAATGTTCCTACACCGTTTTAGGTTGGTGTTGTATCTGTAACCCCTTGCCTTGATAACCGTAATTATGATTCGATAACGCATAATTAAGATTGATTGGAGACCGACAGATAATTAAACTTAATTCAATCCCTTCCTTATGGTAGAGTTTTCACAAATTCTTTAAAATTTCTCTTCCTATCCTGATCTCAAATACAAGTTTCGAATTTAATTACCTGTGCAATTAAATCACATTCATATATATATATCAGAGTGTACAACAAAAATCCCGGCAACCCCTGATTTTCATGTAGATGTACTAAGGGTGTACAAGATTCCCTTTTTAGGGATTACATAACTATATCCCAAAATAATATTTACATTCCAAAACTATATAACCCCAAATCCAAAATGGATAACCGACAATCTAAAACTAAATATCCCTACAAGGCCCTAGCTGCTTCTGTAGTCTGTTTCTTCTTGAAGCCACTTGCCCTATCTGAAAGGTTAGTTAATGGAAAGAATAAGATTCAAGAGAATCTCAGTAGTAACAAATCACTCATACAGTATATAAACACACAGCATGTAAGATCATGTTTAGTAGCAACACAATGATACATGGCTCATGCCACATACGACAGCACTCACGGCTGTATACACAATGCAATAGCTTTCGTTGTAATCTCTAAGCTCAATGCGACAGCTTTCGTTGTAATAGCAGCAGTATCTCAATGCATTACAATGCATGACAACATACATACAACGCTTTATACACAATATAAGAGAAAGAGTCACTACCTTGTTCTTTCCAATTGTGCTTTGGCCCAGGTGGACCACGAACAGGACAAATATCGAATTCTATAAACCAAAATTAAGGACGACGAATTATTACCTATTCCAATTCTTTAATTACTCATAATACTTGGGTTGATTATCACTATGGTCATTTAATCAAGTCAACAAAGGAGCTAAAGTGGTCAATTAACCTAAAAGGCCAATTTATAACCTCAAAGTTCCATAATATTACATTATGCCATAAAATCTTAAATTTTCGCAAAGGTGACCAATATGCCAGAATTTTTCAGCATCTTTGAAAAATCATAACTAATTCTAGAAAAATCAAAATGAGGTGATCCCAAAGCCTATTGAAATATCTTTAAGTCCTCTTCATAGAAAAAATATGATTCATTACCAAAAATCATCACATAATTACATAATTACACAAAATTCCACACTGCTCCAGAATTAAGTCCAGTTTTGACATCAGACTTTGGGCAACCAGAACTCCCAGATCACAAAACAAAATGACACAAATTATATGTCCAATTTGAATCTTGGAATGTGAAATTTAATACTGGAAATTTTCAAAATTTTTAGACACCAATCGCTCATTCAAAATGTCCCTACAAACCGACTACCCTGCATAGAGTTACACTTGACAATTTTCCAATTTTCAACCAATGTGTCCAATGGCTCCAAAATCAATAACCAAACCTATTCCCACACAATTTTTCGTGTAGAACACAATGATAACATCAAAATGAACAAATTCCCACTCATTCTCCATGTCTTGTTTTGGTAGAATTTTAGGGTATTTCACAAGAAACAACCACTTCACTATCTAATCACTAAGCTTAGCTCATTTGCCTCCAAACCAACATATAAGCACATACATAGGATGAAAGCTTCATGATCCCTAATATACCCTAAAAACCGAAATTAGGGCTGTCACAATAGCCCACCACAACTCAGCCAATTAAAGCATCATATACATCAACATAATGCTCTTACTCACCTCTTGCTTCTTCTTGTGTTCTTTTCTTGATTCCTCAACCTTTGTTCTTGCAAGGTGGCTAAAAAATCCTCTTATTCAAAAAAAACCATAGAAATGAAGCTAAGGAAGAGAGGAACAAGTTTCATGAAGGTCACTCAAACCATAGATGAGGTTAAGGAGGTGAAAATCCATGTAGAAGATCTTACCTCAACTTTGTTCTTCACTTTCTCTTGTTTTGCTGAACTTGGCCGACCTTGAGAAGAGTTGAGAGAGTGAATTATGATCATTTTTTCTCTTCCCTTGTCTTCTTAATATCTGACCGAAAATATGGCCCAAAGAGAAAGAAAAGTTGTGGTTGAAAATATTTCTTTTTACACAAGCTTATGCCATGTTGACTTTGGTCATTTGATTAAGTTTTTTCTTGCCTCTTCTCTTCTTGCTTTTGGACGTGATTGGGCTGCCCAAATGGAGTAGTATTATTGACCAACATGTTCTTTAAAAGGAGGAAGAAGGATTGACCAATTGCATGAACTTGCATAGCTATTGGTTACACAAATTTTCTAGTTGCAATTTTTTGACTTTTCAAAGACAAAAGTGAAGAAGTGTATGAAATTCTCTTTCTTTCCTCTCTTTAAAATCTGACCGAATATGGAGGCTTGAAAGAGGTTAAAGCCTTATAAAATATCTCTTAGCATCTCTTCAATTTATTATATTTAATTGCCTTTTGATGCAATTTTTGACCAAGTCATCATCCTTTTATAACTTAGTCAAATTGTCTCCATATGTCATATTTAGTAGCCAATATGTATTTACTCTTACTTTTCCCTCTTGTCATACGTGAATGATGGCATTTTGAAGAAGAAGATGATCTTGTAAAATATCATCTTGCAATATAATATTTAATTGCCAATCTTGCATGTGAAACTTGACTAAAGTCATAACAAAATTTCTAGAGGTAATTCTATCACTAATTCCACCATCTATTCAGTACATTTAGCCCTTGAGTAAATTTTGGGATATTACAGTATCTACTGCATGTTTTCTCATCAATCGCATGCCTACGGCTTTTCTTAGTAGCGACATTCCCTATTCTATTTTGTTCCCCACCAATAAGCTCTTCCCTGTTGATTCGAAAATCTTTAGCTACATTTGTTTTGTTCGGGATGTTCATCTGAGTGTCAATAAACTCGATCCCCAAGTATTTTAAATGTGTCTTTCTTCGTTATTCTCGCATCCAGAAAGGTTATTGGTGTTACTCTCCTAATCTTCGTCGTTATCTTGTGTCCACTGATGTCACATTCCATGAGTCCTCTTCTTTCTTCAAGTCTTCAGTCTTATTTGAGTCTCCCTTGGTCATTTATACGATAGATGATTTCTTGGATTTTCGTGTCCTACCAATTCAGGCTGCTGTTCCGGTTCCTGATATCATCACTGAGACTGATCCAGCCAATTCTGCGCCTCTATCAGTAGATGCTTCACCGTCGAATTTTGTTACTACCACCTCAAACCCTCCTATTCTTGCCCCTAATACAGTTGTGCCTGATTCTGCCATTGACCCGTCTAATGATATTGCCCTCAAAAAAGGTATCCACTCCCATTGTCCTCCCAAACACTATGTTGATTGCACGTATCCTATATCAAACTGAGTGTCTTACTAACAATTGTCCCATATTTCCTCTTCCCTTGTGTACACCCTTGAGTCCATCACCACCCACACCGCCCTTCACCAAGCCTTAGCCCATCCTAGTTGGCGTGCTATGATGGAAGAAGAAATAATGGCCCTTGAAAAGGCTAGTACCTAGACTCTTATTGATCTGACTTCTGGGAAGAAGGCCATTTGGTGTAAATAGGTGTTTATAGTTAAGACTAAGGCTGATGGTTCCTTATAACAGCTTAAAGCTCGGCTTGTTGCCAAAGGATATGCTTAAAGCTATGGCATTAATTACTCCAAGACTTTCTCCTCGGTCACTAAGCTCACTTCTATTCATCTTCTTGTCTCTCTAGCCACCACCTATCATTGGGATTTGCATCAGTTGGATGTTAAGAATGCCTTTTTGAATGGTGACCTTCTTGAGGAAGTTTATATGGAGAAAACTCCTAATTTTGTTGCTCAAGGGGAGTGTGGGAAAGTGTGCTATCTCATAAAGTTATTGTACAGTCTGAAACAGAGTTCACGTGCCTAGTTTGATAGATTTTGTAATGTGGTTCGGAAGTTCGGATTGAGCCAAAGCAAGAGTCATCATTCTGTGTTCTATCAGAAGACCAATGCAGGTATAATTCTTCTGGTTGTATATGTTGAAGACATTGTGATTATAAGGAGTAACACTTCTAGAATTCCAGAGCTTAAAGTCTTTCTCAACCTCCACTTCCAGACGAAAGACTTAAGACCATTGAAGTACTTTCTGGGCATTGAAGTTATGAGAAACAAGAATCGCATTCTATTGACTCAGAGGAAGTATGTTCTCGACCTCTTGAAAGAAACGAGGAAGCTTGGAGCTGCACCAAGTAGCCTTCCCATGATTCCAAATCTATGCCTGGACTTGAATGATAGTATGTTTGATGAACTTCCTGATGACTTGAAAAAGAAGATCGATCCAGAGAAACTGAAGCCCTTTGCATATCCTGAGAGATATAGAAGATTGGTTAGAAAGCTAAATTATCTGACAGTGACTCATTCTGATATAACCTTCTCAGTCAGTGTACTTACTCAATTCATGGCATCTCCGACAGTGGCACAATGGGAAGCCTTAGAACATATCTTGCACTATCTGAAAGGCTCCTCAAGGCAGGGCATTCTCTATTCGGATTACGGACACGCATTCTTGATATAACCTTTTGTAATGCGGATCATGCAGGATCCAAGGCCATGAGGCAATTCACTAAGGGTTTTTATGTGTTTGTTGGTGGCAACCTAATATCTTGGGGGAGTAAGAAATAAGAGGTTGCATCTAAATCAAGCACAAAGGCTGAATACAGAGCTATGTCACAATCCATTCAAGAAGTTGTATGGATACTTCAGCTCATGAAGGAAATTGACATTGTCATGACATTACTTGCGAAGCTTTGGTGTGACAATCATATAGCATCAAATTCTGTGTTCCATGATCGAACGAAGTATACTGAGATCGACTGTCACTTCATTTGGGACAAGATCAAAGAAAATGTTGTATCTATATGACATGTGCGATCGGACGACCAACTAGCAAACCTTCTAACAAAAGTGTTGACTGGGATATGGGTTGAGTATCTTTGTAACAAGTTGGGCATGATTAAAATATATGCTCCAACTATAGGAGGAGTGTTAAGGAAATATTATGTCATTAGTATTAAATCAAATAGCATAATTAATGGGATTGATTGACCATTATGATTGCCTCATTTAGGAGCAATTAATACCTAGGCTCCTCACTCTTTATATATATATATATATATATATTGTACCTGACTGTGAATAGAATATACACAATTCTTTTAGTATTCAGATACTTTTGTTACACAACCAATGGAATGCTTAAAGACTCAGTTGCACAGCAACAACAATTTCAAACAAAAATCTGAGCGTATACCGTGTGTCCCTTCTCTATTTGGGGATATAAACAGATAGAACGATCAAGTCCAAGATCTGTATGTTAATGATGAAATCAATGATAAGACGGGCATTGGAGAATCTTCCGTTGGGATGACGGATGTTGTTTTGCCATATGGATAGGGGAAGCATATGTGAGGCCGTGGTTGGGAACTGAAATACAAGTTTTCCGTATCAACAATAGATGGATATAATAAAAAAAAAAATATTGATGAATATATAAAAATAACCCTTAAACAATATATATACACTCATATCCTACGGCTCAATAATCTTAATCAGGTTTGGAAATTAATAAATGTAAATTTGTTAATGATACATGGGAGAGCAAAAAAAAAAAAAATTCACACTTTAATTTTGTTTTTTAAGAACTCAAGGGCATGGAAGTAATTTGACACAACTTCTATATCTCACTTTGATCTATGTAACTTGGTTAATAATTTGTTTAGTAACCCAAATTAAAATTTGAATATTTCATATGGCTTTAAAGACAGAATGGCCAAACAAAAAATCTCGGGATAAATAGAATATTATTAATATGTAGAACCTAGCCTTTTTTCATCAAAAAAAGGGGGGGGGAACCTGGCCATTGAAACATCTTAGGGTAAATAATAGTTTATAACAGAGTATTAATTAATTAGTTGGTTCTGATACATCGATATTGAATGGTCTTGTCTAAAAAATTGCTTTTTTTTCCCTTTTTTTTTTCCCAAATCAAAATTGCTGATTACTTGATTGCACATAAAAAAATGCTAATTACTGTACAATAATATTATAGAGCACTAATATATGCAGGTTTTGGCTTAACTTTGTTGAAATCTTTACAAATATATGAATGTATATTTGCTATTCACTTCAAAAAAACATGTTATTACCTATGAAATTTTTTCCTTTGGTAATTTCCGACGGATTACCAACGGATTTTCCGTCGGAATTATTACCGACGGATTTTTGACGAAAAAATTCCGTCTATAAATTCCGTCAGAAAATAAATTTTCTGATGGAATTACCAGGGCCAAAAAATTCCGTCTCTAATTACCGACAGATTAAAGAAGGAAAAAATTCCGTCGGTAAATATTGACGTATTACCCAAGAAATTTTTTTTGTCGGTAATTACCGACGCCTTACCCACTGAATTCCGTGGGTAATTTGACTGAGAAATTACCGATGGAATTCCGTAGGTAATGTGTAGCTAATTACTAATGGATTAAAGATGGAAAAAATTCTGTCGATAAATACTGACGGATTACCCATGTAATTTTTTCTGTCGATAATTACCGATAATTTACCCACGTAATTCCGTGGGTAAGTTTAACGAGAATTACCAACAGAATTCCGTGGTAATTCGTAGGTAAAACTAATAATTTTTTTATTATCTTTTAATAATTTATATAAAAAAATAAAAATAATCTATAACAAATAAAAATTTAAATATCATAAAATTAATATTTAATATAATATATTAAATATATATAATATTAATAATAAAAATTTTAAATGAAATAAAAAATTAAAAATTTTAAACATTATATCATAAAAAATATATATATAATTATATATAAATATATATGTAATATTATATATATTTATATTAATATTAAATATTTAAACTAAATAAAAAATTAAAAAAATTTATATTTTATATTATAAAAAATGAAATATATAATTATATATATATATATATATTTATCTTAATATTATATTTGTTTTTTAATTATTACATTATATATATTATTACTTGGATAAATAATGTAAGGTTAAAGCAGCTCAACTGGCAAAGGCATCAGAATACATACTAGAGGTCCAAGGTTTGAATCCCACATTTGTCACAAAACACAACAATTATCTCATAGAGACACTTGGCGCAAGATTAGAGGGACATGTTGCCCTTGCTCAAGGGCAACGGGGGCAAGATTCGAGGCTGGCGGTGGAGGGCCTCCGGTGATGGCCACGTGGCCTCTTTTAAGGTTGCCACGTGGATTTTTTAAAAAATATATATATATATATATATATATATATATATTAAATTTCTGACGGATTATCCATGGAAAAAATTCCGTCGGTAATTTTTCCTTCGGAAATCCGTCAGTAATTACCGACGGAAAAGTTTCCGTTGGAAATCCGTCTGTAATTTTTGACGGAAAATTCCGTTGGTAAATCAATTTGCCATGTATTTTTTAGAGACGGAACTTATTCCGTCGATAATTTTGTTTCCGTCGGTAATTTGATTTTAGCAATGGAATTCCGTGGGTAATTTCCGTGAGTAATACGCTATTTTTTTGTAGTGATTCTAGTGTTTATAAACAATTTAAAAAAGTGGATTGAATGTTCTTAATAATATTATACTTATTACTTTTGCCTCGTCTTTCTTAACCATATTACATGTCTAAATCTACTCATTTCAGCCAAAAAGAATTTGAAGCAAAACTCCAAAAAGAATAAATGAGAAAAAAAATCATGAAGTAATCCAATAAAAACTTTAAAACTTAGAAACCATCCATGGAGGTACCATCCATTTGATGATATCAATCTATCATACAAAAGCAAATATAATCATTTCACAAAATTTTAAAAGGTTAGTCATTTCAGTTAATTACCGCTCAGGTTATATTTACTCATCTGATCTTATTTATAAGACACTTCTAACATGTTTCACACAAAAAGTAAAAGCTCTACCATAAAATTCAACAACTTTTTAACTTTATTCATGTCAAGTATACATTATACTATGAAAACAAAGTTAATACAATAATAAATGAATAGTGTCCATTCATATGAAAAATTTAATAATATGTCTTATAAATAGGAACAAAAAATTTCTTCTCTCTCTGCCCTATAAAAAATTTAGTAAAGAGGAGTGTAAGGTAGAGGGAGACTTATTTTCCTAATTATAAATCATATCATTAAACTTTTTACATGATTATATAATTTTACCATTCGTTTATTATTGTGTGAACTATACTCTTTATAGCGTACATTCAATAGAGGGGTAAAGCTAAAAACTTGTTAAATTTTAAGATAAAGTTAATAAAATTCAAGGTTTTTTTAAGTTTCAGTGAAACACATTGGAGAATACATATAAAAAAGGATTAATTGAGTATGTTTGAGATTGATTTTTTGAAATGTTTCTATTAGTAATGAGAATAATTTTATTACAACAATTTCAACTACGGTACTCTCTTCTAATTTTGAATAGGGGTATAATTGGAAAAAGAAATTAATTTTATTTAAAATTATAAAATTAGATAGCTTTTGTTTATAATTAAAATCGGAGGGAGTAATAAATTATAATTGTCCAAATTTTAATGTTAAGTGGTCCACCAAAATCGTATAACTGTTTTTTTCCATAAAAAATGTATAACTGTTATGTTATAAGTTTCATATTGAAGAAAGACCTGCGATTTTTTAATGAAACATTCTTATCAACGATGTGATGATCCTTGAATTTAAAAAAGGAATTAGGTGTGTGGGGTTGTGTGGACGAGATCCATGTGATAGCAATAAAACCCATGAAGAATCAAACATGGAAGTGTTTGTTTGGGATAGTTCATTTTTAGATAATAAATGCTTATAAATCGTAATTTACGGTATACGAGGTAAATATATGATAGGAGTTTTATCTCAACTTATATAATAATTGTCCCAAAATAAGTGATATCAAACACTCATTAATTAGATTTGCGATAACTACAAGATGAAACATTATTTTACTAATGGAGAAATATTTATTCTCCTAATATCCCTTAAAACTTATTAACTTAGTACCTCTTTTAATCCTTATTATAAGACACCAACTATCAATTCTCACAAATTAATAAAGGTAGTTAAAAGTATTAAAGTTTCCTTAAAATTCAAGTAATTTCTAATATTACTCTTATCAGCTACACTAAATTCAAATATCTATTAATTATTACTCTCTCCCACTACCCTTATTAAATATGGATATACATAGAAAAATAAATTAAACGCTCCTCGAAAATTTGCAAGTAACTTATAAAAAGGACCAAAAGTACTCATGAGTTGGTGCCTTATAATAAAAATCATAAGAGTATGTTAGTATATGATTATCCTAATATCCCTTGCAATTTATAAGTCGTTTTTCAAATTTTAATGGGAGACTTTTCTCCTATTCTTCCTAGCCTTTTTGTGTAAGTTTTATTTTTCATATAAGAAATTAAAAATATATATATATATATATATATATATGAAACACTTTAGCATTTGGAAGAAAAATTAAGAAAAATTGTATGTCATCAATGAGCTCTTTTTATGTGCAAAGGGAGGAAAATGAGCTTTTGAAGCTATGGCCTTCAATTGTCTCATATCTGCATGGAATAATATTTTTTCCTTTCTTTACTATACAAAGAAAATTGTTTTTATTAACAAACATAAGGAAAATGACATTTAGAAAATTTTTAAGAAAATAAATTATAATTAATAATGATACATTTTAAAAATTTAAAAAAGACCAAATTTTTTAGTTGGAAGTAAATTTTTTAGTTGATTTTTTCATTGCTAGTATTTGATTTTTTTAAAAATAATTATCTTTAATTTTTAAAGACTTATTTTTAATTCTTTTAGCACTAAAAACAAAAATAAATGTTGAAATTTGAAATTTGAGTAAAAATACCATAAGTAAGTTCATATCAGTAGTGTATCAAAAAAACTTCCTATGAGTACTGAAAATATTAAAAGGGAGTACTAAAAAAATAATAAAAATTTTCTTAAATTAGGTAAGAACCTTAGTACTTTTGTAGGATTTAAACAATTCGTAGTCTTTAATTCTAATTAATATTATTATAGAGTCTTGAAGGCAAAAACAAATAATATTTGTATAGAGTAATTACATTTCCAAATAATCCCTACATATGATAAAGACAAATCAACCTAGGTTAAAGTGGTAAAGTGCTTCATCTTTATAAAGAAAAGAACATAAATTTAAATCCTAAAAAATATATTTATTAAGAGAGGTGAAAATTCTTTATTTTTAAATATTGAGGGAAACATTTGATTAAATTTACAACAACAAAAAAAGACACTTCGACACACTTAAAATTATTAAAAATAAAAATTGAATTGACGGAAAACAAAAATGACCCTTTGACCCCATGAAAAACATTCTATTCTAGCACCTTGGTCTATTCCTGACAACTCAACCCGTCCATCGACCTCGGAAAACTACAGTCCCTACCACAATCCCCCAAGGAGTCTCAAAAAGGAGCGAACCTTTCCTTTTTTGATCCTTCAATCCCCTCTCCCTCTGGAGTTCGAAGTTTCCTAGCTCCTTCCCGTTTCGCTGATTTTGGCTCTATCTTCAATTGCGCTTCTATCCCATTTCTCGTTTCTGGATTGCTTTGAACTTATCACAGTACTCGTGGTGGTTGGTAGTGAAAATCTGTTTCGTGAACTTTAATGGCAGTGTTGCTTCTTCTTTTCCTAATACCAATCGCTGTTGCTGCTGATGAAGGTAAATTACTTGTTATTCCGTGCTTCCCTTCTGTGAAACTGAATTCTCTTATTGATTTATCTATCTGTGTTCCTTAATTGGTTTGTGCTACTGTAATTGCATGTCTGAATGAGATATGGGTTTCGTTTTCCAATTTCTTTACATGAAAAGCATATTAGCAATATAGAGATAATGGTGGCTATAGACTTTGAGTTGCATTGATTGGTATGATAGTATTTGATTGTGAGCCCTGCTATTCTGGTGGACTGTGTGGTGTGGGTAATTAGGTAATTAAATTCTTAACCTTATGTTGATCACAAGCTTGCTAGTCAAATTCTATTATGTAATTGTAAAAAAAAAAAGGTTCTTCTGATGTGTGACCTAGCAAGTAGCTATCATCTGTGAGTATGTTACTCTAATTTCAGTTGAATCCCTGTTTCCTCACTTACATGTAAGTCACACACAGGGTGACAAAAAATGACCTTCAAATTTGTCATCGTTCATGATTAAACATGAACTATTGTGATGATTCTTTACAGGTCACTGATTGTGCGTTAATTGGTCGTAGGGAATATATTACTAACTTGATGAACAATTTGATCATGCATCTATAACTTTTTTTTTTTTTTTTTGGCTAACAGATCATACATCTATAACATATTGTATGTTAAAATAGTATTTTTTGGGGGTCATGCGTATTTTTTCATGAATACTAGAAAATCATCTGTTATTTCATTTTCCTTTTTGTCTCTATATGGGATGAAATTCTTCTATGCCAAGCTCCAGAATTTTCACTTAGGGCATGCAGCAGATTACAAACCTTCTCCTCCTGGATGGTTTGGTTATCTAAAATCCTACATTTGTGTCTGCGTTTTTTGCTGCAGAAGCTTTTATTGGAATCAACATCGGTACAGCTATTACTGACATGCCTAGTCCAACACAGATTGTGGCACTTCTTAAGGCTCAGAATATCCAACATGTCAGACTCTATGATGCTGACCAGGCCATGCTTCTTGCACTTGCCCGAACAGGAATCCGTGTAACTATTTCTGTTCCAAATGAACAGATCCTTGCCATTAGTCAGTCCAATGCCACTGCAGCAAACTGGGTTTCTCGCAATGTTGTAGCTCATGTTCCTGCAACCAACATTACCTCCATAGCTGTTGGATCTGAAGTACTAACTGCCCTCCCAAATGCCGGTCCAGTCCTAGTCTCTGCCCTAACGTTCATTCACTCTGCACTAGTCGCTGCTAATTTGGATAAGCAAATTAAAGTCTCTACTCCACACTCTTCTTCTATCATCCTCGACTCGTTCCCACCTTCCCAAGCATTTTTTAATCGCACTTGGGATCCAGTTATGGTTCCCTTGCTTAAATTTTTGCAATCAACAGGTTCATTTCTTATGCTCAATGTATATCCATATTATGATTACATTCTAGCTAATGGTGCAATCCCATTGGATTATGCGTTGTTCCGTCCCATGCCTCCAAATAAGGAAGCTGTCGATGGCAACACTCTCCTGCATTACACTAATGTCTTTGATGCTGTTGTTGATGCTGCTTATTTTGCAATGTCATATTTGAACTTCACCAATATTCCTATTCTGGTGACTGAGTCAGGATGGCCCTCCAAAGGGGGCTCATCCGAGTCAGATGCAACGCGTGATAATGCAAACACTTACAACAGCAACTTGATCAAACATGTCCTTAACAATACAGGGACTCCTAAACATCCTGGAGTGGCAGTTAGTACGTATATATATGAGCTTTATAATGAAGACTTAAGACAGGGTCCAGTCTCAGAAAAGAACTGGGGGCTTTTTTTTCCTAATGGAGAACCAGTTTATGTCTTACATTTGACTGGTGCCGGTACTGTGCTGGCAAATGATACAACAAATCAGACTTTTTGTGTTGCAAAGAATAATGCAGATATTAAGATGCTGCAGGCTGCACTTGATTGGGCTTGTGGACCGGGGAAAGTGGATTGTTCAGTTTTGCTGCAAGGTCAACCATGTTATGAACCAAATAATGTAGTTTCACATGCTACATATGCTTTCAATGCATATTATCAGAAGATGGATAAATCTCCAGGGACCTGTGATTTCAAAGGCGTTGCCATTATCACCACCACAGACCCAAGTATGTCATCTTCTGAACATTCATAGATAAATACCAGTGAAGATGACTGCAAAGGATGTGTAGATTTAGGGAGAAAAACAGTTAAATACCATCATTATAGGGAATGAAGAAAAATTAGTGTTTGCATCTGATAATTGAGGAATATTATAGTGTGGAGATTTCAGACTCCCTGTGGACAATTTTGTTGCATTAGTTTTGTTCTTTATTGGCCTTATTTGCAGATTCACATTTGTTACACTGATGAGATTTTGCATTAGCAGTGTCAAATTCAAGGTTTATAGCATGTTTTTTTTTTTTTTTTATCAATGGTTTATAGCATGTTTAGTGTAACTGAGATTTGCCATATTATCATGCAGGTCATGGTTCCTGTGTCTTTCCTGGAAGGTATGATCTCAAGTTTACTGTTGATGCAAGCTACTTGTTACTACCTCTAGTCCTTAATATAAGATCCCGTTGACTAATTTGGAGAAAGTAAGAAAGCTAAATATGTTACTTAATTTAGCATATGTTACATGATCTCTCTGAAATGCTTATATGTATCATTAGATTGTATATCATTTTATAAGTTAGGCAACTTAGTGTGAAGAAAAACGATAAATATAAATTCTTTAAATTAATTTATTTAGCTTTCTTAATCTCCCCAAATTAGTCAACTGGGTTTTATATTAAAGACCGGAGGTATATTTTAAATTGTTTGATATCTTTGTAATTTGTAATCTGATGGAATTCCACATTGAATAGAAAATGTAGTTCGCATAATATTTGAATGACATGGTTCTTCCTCCTTACAAATACCTTCTATAAGGGCAAGTTCCTCATACTTGTTGAAGTCTCCATCACACTTACGTTTCCAATATTTTTTTATTAAAAAATAAGGGTGGTGAAATTTCCCATTTGTGAGATGGCTCTACATAATTTGCCGAACTGTTATTTCTTATTCCTTCCTTTCTTTCTCTATGTTTGTGAACAACAGTGGTGGTAAAAACAGAACCAGCACAAATGGCACGTCACTGGCACCATCTTCTAATTCTACATCATCAGGCTACTTTTCAAAATACTCTCACAATGGTGAATTCTTCACAAGCTCTTTTGTCATAGGTATGTTACTATGGAGTGCCATTGTCATGTAAGCTAGCCACATTTGCTCTCTGCATTTGGTATTGGAATCATCAGAGATCCATGGAAGGGTGATTTTCGGCTGCTTTTGAAAGATTGCTGCAAAAACCAATTTTGTGTTTCCACCTATTGAGGATTTAAAGGCAGATAGGTTTCATCAAAATGTATATTTTATTTTTACATTTGTATAATGTATGTATTCATTTGATTTTTGTACAAATAACCATTTATGGAATCGCCATGGTGGCTGGAGGCCGCAATATTTATAGCTCCTTAAAAATAGTGCAGCTTCCACTAGTGTTTATATATATCTATACACATATATTAATTTTGATTGTTGATATTGATGAACTTTTATATTGATTATTTGTATTCTTTGATCTGTGCTATAATTGTTCTATCTCACATTCAACTAAATCACCATAGGAAAATGATCTTATATTGCATCTAAAATGCTGGACTGACCCATTGCTCTCATACAGTGATGTGGACTCAATATTAACTTGTTTTAGAAAATTCAGAAATTACAAATTGTGTATTCCTCCTCGTTTACATCACATGACTAATCTCATGTAAAGTGACAGAATTGCCTTTCACGTTTACATCACACAGCGCTTCTAGAATTTTGCGTCAAAAGGCGTTACACAAGTAGTAATATGTATAGGATCTGTTTCTTCTTTTTTCACCCATTCTCTCATTCCTTTTTACCTGTTCATTACTTAAAGGCAGTTTATAAGCTCTGGCATCAGAAGAGCCAAATCCTATTAAAACTCATTGTATCTATCAAATTATACATGAACATAAGGACTTTCTCCAAATTGAAGCACAATATGGACAAAGCTAAACTAGAAGAACTAAATTTAGACACTATAACACCAGAGGGACTGACAAGGTGTTTTTAAACTCTCTAAAACACAATATCATTATACAGATAATAGTCAACAAATATTTCATCATAAAGCTGCAAGAGGAATCCAGGGGTTGTATCATTGCAGTACCAGTTATTATGTTGCTTGCAGTATGGCTTCTCACAGACGCTACACTTGGGAAAATGAAACCAACACTCTGAACACAAGAAATCAGCACCTCCTGATGCTACTATTGATCTAATGCATCCACCACAGTTCTCACACCTTGGAATGCACAAAGTGCAGGCCCTACACTCCTTCCTCTTGCATCTCCCTCTTGGGCAGTCATAAACCATTCTGACCTCAAAGCACATAGGACATGTTTGCAAGTCAATAATCTGATGGCTCTCTTTGGGCTTAAAGGCTGAGAAGCTTAACCTTTCATGGTAAAAGATAGGGTGTTGTTTTTGAAGATCCTTCAATGGCTGATTCTGGCCTTTTGTAAGGAGGTAAGAAGCAAGTGTGTCAATGTGCTGCTTCTTGAAGTTGTGGATGCCATTTATCCTCAGAATGCTTAGGTTGTGGCTTCCTTGGCATAGAATTTTCACAGCTGACAGTACTCCTTCTGGAGTTATGCCAGTGCATGCTGGTATATAGAGCTACACAGAAATGAAATGAGTCATTATTGGGAGAAAGATTCAATGTGGCAACATTTGGGAACATGTTCTAGTTAGGGAATCAGGATAATCCTCAAAATTACTTTTCTGGATGAAGTTAGAGTGAACTGAAAAACAGAGGATTAATTGGACCACAATGGTTTAGCTCAAAATTACCTGCGTTTCTTTATAAATGGGAACCCATACTCTGGATGTTTCCTAATTTTATTTTTAACAGATCTAAATTTATTCCACAATAAAGTAAGTTAGTTATTAATTTTTCAGTTCACATAATCTTATTTTCTAGTTTACTTTTTTAAACAATTCAATCCCATGATATAAAGTCGATATTTTTTTTCTCTAATTTGTCCCCTTCATTCCCATCCCCTCTTCTCCCCTGGTCAACCAATCCTATCTGGTATGAAAATTACGAGTAGATAATCATAACAATCAACGAATCGAGAATCTAACAAAAAAATGAGTATTTGTGAATCAAACCTTGTTGATCAAAGGATTTTCTTCAACGACCTTTTGAAGGCCAATGTCAGTGATGTTCTTGCAGTTCATCAGAGCTAAACTGGAGAGCCTACCGTTGGCCTTAGCAGCGATTCTGATGAGAATCTGATCGGTGAGCTTGGAGCTGAGAGGACCTTCAACGAAGAGGTTCAACCAGGGCAATACGTCGTCGTTTAGGGCGTCGTTGAGCGATTTGCAGACGAGAGACATGGCGAGGAGCTCGTAGAGAGGAAGGTAAGGGAGGACGAAGAAGAGACCATCGTGAAGTGGTTCTGAATAGGAGGGTTGTGATTGATCGGAGGCAAGGGAGAGAGTGGAATCAGAAGGCTCTGATGAATCGGCCATTGTTGTAGACTTGTAAGTTTTTGAGTCGATGACTGTGAACCCTTAAAAGACGATATTTTTGAGAGAGAAGAGTCAGCCTGCCTTTGCCCAAAACTGGTAAAAAAAACAAGGAGGTTGGACCCGTTTTTTCAAAAAAATAATATTCATTGCCCCGAAGGTTTTCTTTTTTTAATTATAGGATTTACTCCCTCCGGTTTTAATTATAAGATAAAATTGATTTTTTTTGGAGAAATTAAAGAAGTCAATTAAATAATTTTAGAGTATTTATATTTTTAGTATGTTTAGATTATATATCAGTTTATTAGTCAAATTAATTAGTTTGAAGAAAAAAATAAAAAAATAAATATTCTAAAATGATTTAATTGGCTTCCTTAATTTCTCCAAAAAAAGTCAACTTTATCTTATAATTAGAACTGGAGGGAGTAGTATTTTAAAATAACTTTTTTTTTACATCCATGTTGAAATATTTTTTTAATTATAATAAGCAATCTAAACTTAAGATATATAGTGTTGATAAAAAAAATATTTTAGGAGATTAAATGAAAAAAAATATTTTAAAATACTGAATATTATTAAAAAAAATATTATTTAAAATATTAAGTGGGTTAAAAATTAATTTATAATATTAGATGTTAATAAAAAAATATTTTAGGATTCAGTTTATTAAACAGTATTTATTATTAAAATAATATTTAAAGATAATTAAAACATCAAAAATTATTTTAAAATACTGACTACCATTTTATTTGAATGTTATTTTTTTTTTTTTTTGGACAAAATTTGAATGTTATTTTTGGCCAGACGAGAATCTTTTGTTTTGTAGCACTTTAATTTATCTTTTTGACCTGTCGCCGAGGTGGGTCCACTTTAGTCGTAAGCCTGAACCAATTTTGGAACGAGGGGGAAAAAATGAATGGGACTCTCCTTATCCTTTCTGGAAGATCCAATTAACCAAATTTAAGAATGTTGTTAAAACTATTTTAAAATAATAAGTATACTCCTTTCAATTTATAATATAAATCACCTTAACTAATTCATCATAATTAAAAAATAGTATTTCTTTCAATCCTTTTTATAAACAACTTATATTCTTATTGTACAAAACGAATTGGTGATTAAAATTAGTTAAAAAAATAAATATGTTAAAAATGTAATGTTTTTTCTAAATATATCCATATTTATAAAAAGAGCATAGGAGATAGAATGAATAACAAATATAAGAAAGTATGATCATAAAATATGAGAAATAATGTATAATATATGAGTAAATGAAAAAGAATTAGCGGTGAGTGGAAGATAATTAATATAAAGATGTGTATTTAATATGGTATAAAAGGAAAACATAGTTTAAATTTTGAAATACAAGGAGAATGTTGCTTATAAAAAGGAATTACCCCAAGAGAGACAATGTTGTTTATAAAAAGGACTGAAGCAAATAGTTAACTCATTAAATTTCTCATAAATTAAAAGAAATTTTCAATTTTACCCACATTAAACAAGGTATTAAATGAGAGAAAGATATATAATAAGTAATATTTAAACATTAATTATAAGGACAAAATTGACAAATAAACATTAATTATTTTCCAAGCAACTTATATTATAGACCAAGTCATTATCTAAAGTCCACTTATATTGTGGACTAAAAGGAGCATGAGAAATAAACTCGTTTTCATAATAAGCTAGTACCTCTTATCCTAAGATCTAATTTAGAAGTGAATTTTTGTATTAAATATAAGATGTTTTTTTATTAATATCTTATATTTATTATTTTTCTTCAAACTAATTTGTCTAACTGATAAAATAAAATATAATTTAATGATTCACATAAATATCTCATAGAGATATAAAGTAATTTATTTAGTTCCCATAATTTATTTAAATTAGTCAACTAAATCTTATATTTAAAATCAGAAGTGGTATTATTTATTAGAGGATAAGAAAGAAAGAGAATACTGAAAATAAGATGAAGGAGAATGCATGTGAAAAAAAATAATAAAAAATAAATTTATTAAGGATAAAATTGATAAAAACACATTTCATATTCAGACTATCCCAAGTTCCCAACCTCAATATTATAAAAGAAAATCAGACCAATTTTTAAAAAAAATGAATTTTAGATAAAAGACCGGGCGGACAAAGTTTGTAGTAAAGAAAAGGGTTAATATAACTTTTGGCCTCTGAAGTTTGAGCTAATTTTGGTTTTGGTCCCTGAAATTTCACCCAATTTTGGTTTAGGTCCCTCAAGTTTGAAATCGGTGGTTTTGGTCCTTGAAGTTTCACCCGATTTTGGTTTTGGTCCCTTAAATTTGAAAAGGGCTTTTTTTTTTTTTCCGAGTCGGGTCGGGTTTCAAAAATGGGTCGCCAAGTCCTTTTCAAACTTGAGAGACTAAAACCAAAATCGGGTGAAACTTCATGGACCAAAACCACTGATTTCAAACTTGAGGGACTAAAACTAAAATTGGGTGAAATTTCAGGGACCAAAACCACCGATTTCAAACTTGAGAGACCAAAACCAAAATTGGATCAAACTTCAGGGATTAAAAGTTATATTAACCCTAAAAAAAAACACTATTTTCTTCAAAGCAACAAAAATAGGATGGCTAGATTTTTTTCTTAAAAAAATCCTTTATTGTTCATTAATGCTGACATGGTGAGATGGTGGTATAGTCATATAATAAATAATAAAATTCAGGGTTAAGATGTGAAAATAACCTTCAATTTTTATAAAAAAAGCAAAAATAATTATAAACTATTTTTTTGGAGTAAAAGTAACCATAACCTTTAAAAATTAGGGTAAAATCGTTAAACCCAACCAACTTCTATTTATTACAATATGAAAAATTAATCTTTTGGCTGTTAAAGTTTTGACTCACTTATAATTCAGTTCTTGAACTTTTAACTCGCTTGCAACTCAGTTCTTAAATGTTTCTGAGTCATCTTATGTTGCAAAAAATGTTAAAATACTATTAAAAAATTTTTAAGTGGATTTTACATAAATTCAAAAAAAAAATAAAAATTAGCTTCCATGTCCCTATCAACTCGCATCTCCCTTTGCCTCTATTTTCTAGAAACTTTGCTGGGCATCTACAGCATCCATGTCAGATTTTTTTGAAACTTCTTCAAGAATAAGGTGAGATTGATTTTCTTGTATTAAAGGACATTCCAAATTATGAGTGTCATATAAAGGATTTATAGTTCCATTTGTTATTAAAAGAAGAAATTTTGTACCAGAGTTATTAAAACCGGATCAAACTGTCCAGTTCGACCAAAGGAACCATCGAACTAGTCATTTAACCGGTCCAGTCCGATCGGTTTAATACTTATTAAAATTTCCAGATATTAAAATTATAAATTAGGACTCTATAGAAAGCTTGAGATGTCTACTTTCTAATACAAAAAAGAATCACTCAAAAATATTATCATTCGATCCTAAAAAATTATCAAATTCTAAAACTTTTCTAAACAATATTATCGTTCAAGTTCACTTCCTTACTGGTTTAGTCCCAATTTAGCTCTGGTTTGACTCCGATATAATTCACTGACCCTTGACTCACTACCTAGACCGATTCAGTGGCCGATCCGAGTTTAATAACCTTGGAAATTATAACATTTTATAAATGTTTTTAACAACTAAACACAACAACTTTTAATATTACAACTCTTTGTATATGAATTTTTATTAAAAAAAGGGACAATGACAAAAAAGGAATTTTAAAATTGTAAAATCTTAAATAAGGTACTTCCTATAAAATGAGTTGTAAATTGTTTATTAAGTCTCATCATTATCTTATTAATTTTTTATATATAACAAATTATTTGAACTATTTTGATTTAGGGTTAAGGTATTAAAATAACCTTAAATTTTTATCAAAAGTGTAAAAGTAACCATAAACTTTTAAAATTAGGGCAAAACCGTTAAACTCAACTAATTTTCATATATTACAATGGGAAAAATTAATCTTTTGGCCCTTAAAGTTTTGACTCACTTATAACTCAGTCCCTAAACTTTTGACCCGCTTGCAACTCAGTCCCTGATGTTTCTAAGTCATCTTATGTAGCAAAAAAATGTTAAAATACTGCTAAAAATTGCTTAGGTGGATTTTACATAAATTAAAAAAAAAAAAAAAACCAGAGTCTCCTTCCCCATTAAGTTGCATCCCCCTCTACCTCTGTTTTTCAATAACCTCACTAAGCATCTACGACGGCCATGACAAATCCTTCAGGGGCTCCTTTCAAGCATAATATGAGATCAATTTTCTTATATTAAAAGGCCTTCAAAATTATGAGCATTATGTAAAGGATCTATAGCTCCATTTGTTATTAAAAAAGCAGATTGTGAGCCAGGTATGTTGTAAAGTAGGTGTGCTTCAACTATTTTTAATCTCGTCCTCAAAAGTTAAGAAATCTCTTTTTCCACAATGGCTTTTTCTTGCATACTTAGTTGTTTTATCATAGTTAAAAGCATCATAAATGGCTTCAATCTATTCTCCAATCTGAGTTGTTTGCTGCCCCTTAATGCTTTAGAAGGATGTTCATGGGTACCGTGAGTGCCTAGTGAGAGGTTTTTGGAAAACAACGGAGAGAATTGTCTCCATTGATTCTTCTCTTCACTTTCTCTCCATTGAATGTCTTCGCCATCAATTTTAGTTTCAATGGTTAGGAATTAATGCTATATAAAAATATTGATATAACATTAAATGTAACATTAAATCTTAACTATTAAAACTTGATTTAATGGTAAAGACGTTCAATGGAGACATTCTTTCCTTGGAAAACAAAGGCGAGGGGGGATACGGGTTGGTGGGGACGGAAACATTATTTTTTTATTTTTTTTAATTTATGTAAAATCTACCTAAACAATTTTTAACAATATTTTAACATTTTTTGCCACACAGGATGACTCCAAAAATCAGAAACTGAGTTGCAAATAAGTTAAAAGTTCATGAACTGTTTTATAAGTGAGTTATAACTTTAAGGGCCAAAAGATTGATTTTTCCCATTTTAATAGATAAAAATTAGTTGGGTTTAATGATTTTATCTCAATTTTAAAATTTTATGGTTATTTTTATTTTAAAAAATAATTTATAATTAGTTTTACAACTTTAATAAAAGTTCAGGATGACACCTTATCGTTTTAATTCATTTTGGACCATGGTGATTGATGCTTATCCTTTGGGCCCTTCATCTATGTGGCGCTGTATCGCCAACTGCAACTGATATATACTTTTAAACGGAATCTTTGGTCTTATCGAAGTTCTCAACTAGTGAGTAGTGAAGTGTGAGTCCACATTACCCAAGACATAATTTTGTTTTTTTAGCAATTTTATCAAAATACCCCAATCAATCAAATAAGGCCTTCTTTGCCAAAAAAAATTAAATAAGGCCCTCCATTCTGACTGACCCACAAGTGGCTTCTGTTCTTCTTTTAAGCCCAAAGATCTTCTGCGGTGATTTTTTTTTTTTGAAAAGAAAGAATCTTAAACTCTTCTGATATAAGAGGAAAACTCAACCAAATAAAAAGTTGTTTGATTGGCTTTCTTGGTAGTGTTTTTTTTTATTGGAACATGAAAAATACCTTAAAGTCTCCAAGAAAATAATAATTTTCATTCACAATATTATTTTTAAAAACTTGGATCAATCAATGAATTGATGGAAATATAATTTTCAATTTATTATTTTGATATATTAATTTAAATATGGATAAATCTATGTCAGTTAAATATATAACATTGGACTTCCAAGTATTAAAATTCTAAATAAGAAAAAATTAATATTAGTGCTCACTTTAGAATTTTTTTAAAATCACTTCCCGACAATCAATTTCATCCATAACATTATCACACTAATTAAGACCAATGAAAAATAGAAGGAAAAAACCATAGCTATTCCAATATTTGACAAAATATCATTTGAGGCTATTTTAATTGGTATTAATAAAGTAAAATGTGAGTAGAGGTTTACAGTTCAAACTTCAAATTCTCCTCATAAAAATTTTAAAAAAATCCAATACAAAATTGTGTAGGGACAAAAACACAAAGCATAAGGTAAGATGATGAAGATGATCTTACCTACCCATCCACTACAAATATTCGCTACCTCATATTTCTATTTAGGATTAACTGAAAATTTTAAGAATTCAGTTTGATTAGATTAGAAACCAATTAGTGTTGTGGAAAGGAATTAAATCATCCCTTCTTTTGAAAACATTGTTATCCTTTCGTGGAGAAATTTCATTTCCTTTCTCCATGGGACAATAATAATAAAGAGCAAGACTTGAATTAATATTTCTTCTCAAATGATAAAAAAGAGAAAATAATTTTAAAAATAAAAAAATTTATTTACTCCTTTACATCCTTAAAATAAGTTATATTCTAAAGGGTTTTTATGGTTCTAAATTTAAATTATTTTACAAAAATTTAATATAATTAAATTCTGTTTTTTTACAAATGCCCTTATTCATTTTGTTTATGGTGACAGATTATATAAAAAAATTCAAGATAATTAAAATCTGTTGATTTTAATTGAAGGGCTGTCTTAGAAAACAGTAGTAATTTTCGACAATTTTGAGAACTCAAGCTACTTTTTACGATTTTCATTAATTTGTTTGTAATAATTACAACGTAACTCACTTATATTAAGACCCTGAGCCCTGAGGAGGGGTAACTAGTAAGAAATATTTCTCAATTTTTTAAATAAAAGAAGACAGATGAAAGATCTCCTATTACAAAATTTATTACCCTAAAATATTTTAAGAACCCAAATCTTGAGCGGGTACAGTTTATTTTCAACTATATGCAATATATTCTCAACTATGTCCAGATATTTTCTGTTTTGTATGTGATTAAAGATAAGATGCACAGATCTAAATAAGTGAGTTCGCCCTATTAAAGATACTTTGTACCTAGGTCCTCAACAAATTTTTCCTTGATGATTTTTTAGCAGTTTTCCAAATATATATATATATATATTGTAACAGCAATATTCACGTTAAAGCTTGCTACTTTAAAAAATGATTTTAAAAATGTTAATTTGTAAATTTATTTGTTAAAATTAAATTTAAATGGCTTAGATCTTTTCTCATCAATGAATATCCCTGGCTTAAACTTAAAGTATTGCAAAATGGACGCCAATGATTCGTTAATTGCAAGTGCGGTCCAACACAGATTTCAACTAAAAACAAAAAGGCCTTATCACATGTTGGAAAATATCTGCAAACTAAGGGATCCTTTCACAATCATGAACATTGATTCATAATTGAGTCCCCAAGGAATTATTATATTGGCTTTTGATTTTATATATTCTACATACATGTGTAAAAAATATACCATATATATGTTTTAACAAATAAATAACTATTTCAAATTTAATTTAGTCACAACTTAAAATTTAATCATGAACTTTAATTTGCTGATAAACGTACTAAATTATACTCCCTCCGGTCTTAATTATAAGATAAAGTTGACTTTTTTTGGAGAAATTAAGGAAGCCAATTAAATCACTTTAGAATATTTTTATTTTTTCTTCAAACTAATTAATTTGACTAATAAACTGATATATAATCTAAAGATACTAAAAATATAAATACTCTAAAGTGATTTAATTGGCTTCATTAATTTTTTCAAAAAAACCAACTTTATCTTATAATTAGGACTGGGGGAGTAATATGATGACCCAAAAAAGTGTGTGTATATATACCATATCCGGTACTTAATATAAAATTTAGCTCGTTGGGCAATTCATCGGAGGCAGTGAAGCCTGTGAAAACGTATAACAAATAAATAATTATTTTAGAAGTGATTTCATGATACATAAGGTACAAGTAAGTATATAAGAAGGGTTTTATTTTCATATGCATAAAAATATTTCTAAGAAGCTAATGCAAACCATCACCTCGTGATGCTTATTAAAAAGAAAAAGTATACTTTTCATCCTTTCATTTTATATATATAACCTCTAATTTTATATAAGATTTCAATTAATAAGTCTATTAATTTTATAAAATATATTTTCAATCATTTTTCTCTATATATTTTTTTGTCTCAAAATAATAATTTTTTACATGCATGCATTACTATTATTTTTTAAAATTAGACTTAATAATGTTTTGTCAAGTTTTAAAATTTTAATTTCAGCATCTTTTGTCAACATTAGATTTGTATGACTGAGAAGACATTTTATATAATAAAAAATTAAAATAAAACTTATTATAAAGTTAAATGACTAAATTTGCAGTTTTTCCTCCTTTAAAATAAATCTCTTGGGGTCAAGTTAACCTCACAAACTCGTTAATAACTTTGACTTAAGGCATGTTTACAACAAAATATCATAAGAAGTTTAATAGGTTTTTTGTTTTTGACAACGTGACGAGTAAATTATATAGGAGTATAAATATACTACGATAATATAAAATTTATAAAAAGTTGTAATTACTTAGAAACATAAATAATTATAACTTATTTTTTATTTTTGAGTAGAATATAGATCAACAGAATAAACTATGTATATTCCACGGGCTTTTAAATTTAAAATTTAAAAGAAAAAATTCTAGTAACTACAAAAGAGTTGTATAATAGACTTAGATTTGTCAGAAAAAGTAAACTATAATATTTTCTTTTTAAGATATATATAGTAATTTTTAATTATTATTTTAAAAAATCACATTTATCTCCATTAAACATATAATTTGATGAAAAAGCAACTCAACTTCCTATGTGTAGAAATAATATCCCTTTTTTTAGCCCAACGTAGTAATAATATCCTTTTATTGCTTATTCAACTCCACTACATTCTGCCTGCCATTCTTTAATTTCCTCTTATTTGGGAAAATGACATCCAAGACCTGTATATTAGTGACACACGGAACATTTAAAAATAATAAATTGTTTTTCATTTTGTTAAGGAAATAATATTCTATATTAAGGAAATATTCTATCATTATTGTTAGATCAATTAGCATAATTAGTGGGATTGATTGACCGTTACGATCCCCTCATTTAGGAGCAATTAATACCCAGGCTCCTCACTCTTTGTATATATATTGTATCTTCCTGTGAATAGAATAACACACAAATTCATATACTTTTGTTACATGGTATCAGAGCTTAGGGTTTTCTGAAATTATTTTTTTCGGCGCGACACTGTTCATCGGAGTACTGTAGCGCTGTTCGTCGGAGTGTTGTATCTCGTCACTGTTCATCGCCCTGCAGCGCGTCACTGTTCGTATATAACTGTAGTGGTATTGTTCGGCACTGTTCAGAGATCCCTGTAGCGGTACTGTTCGGCCTGTAGCGCGTCACTGTTCATCGGTCCTGTAGAGCGTCACTGTTTCGGTACTGTTACACTGTTTCGTTACTGTTTTGCACTATTTGGACGTTTATACTGTTACGCACTGTTTTGTGGTACTGTTTCGCACTGTTTGGACTCTTTGGTACTGTTTGGTACTGTTTGTGTCCGAATTTGGAGATTTTCTCATTTGTTGGACCTCTTTTTATTCGGTTTTGGATTCCATGGCTGACCCTAAGGCTCCTGAAATGTTACCCATGTCGGCGAAGATTACTTTCTCACAATTGAACTGGACTAATTATAGTGATTGGAGCACTACTGTTAAAATCTATATTATGGGTATTGAGAAGGAAGAACATTTAACTGATGAACCCCCTAGTGACAAAGAAAAACTGGTTGCTTGGAAAAGAGCTGATGCTAGAATCTTGTTTCAGATTAGAAATTCTATTGAATCCCGGATCTTGTCTTCAGTGAGCCATTGTACTACGGTTAAGGAAATAATGGGTTATCTAGAATTTATGTTCTCTGGTAAAGGGAGCCTTACTCGGATTCACGAAGTTTGTAAATGTTTTTATCGCTCTCAGCAGCAGGGTCGTCCATTGAAGGACTTCTTTGTGGATTATAAACGATTGTATGAGGAAATGAAAGTTCTCATGTCGCCACAAGCAGATCTTGAGACTCGCATTAAAAATCTGGAACTACAGGCCATCATTGGTTTTCTCGAAGCCCTTGATCCATCTTATGAGACCATCCGCTCTCAAATCCTGTCTAGTCAGGAGCTCCCATCCCTTGAAGATGTGTTTGCTCGCGTCCTTCGCGCTGATGGTGTGACCCGCCCGTCTGTGGATCCCAATGCGAGTGCTTTGGCCGGTCGAGGCCCCTTTGACAACAGGAATTCTGGCTCCAAACAGGGTTCCAGTGCCCCGAGTATGACTTCTGGCGGTATTCTCTGTCATTATTGCAAGGAACCTGGCCATATCAAGAAAAATTGTCGAAAATTGCAAAATAAACAGCAGCGTGATCAGCAGCGTGGCTTTGCTCATGTTGTCCAGACCTCTAATCAGCCTGAACCTGGTTCGCCCTCTGCCGCGGCCTTATCTACAGGTACTCTGCCCTCTGGTCTTGCTACCACTTCCTCGAAGTGGGTCATTGATTCTGGTGCTACCGACCACATGACAGGTAACCATCGTTTATTTTCGTCGTATGCCGCCTATGCTAACCCATCTTCCATCTACGTTGCCAATGGTTCCCCCGTCCGTGTAGTTGGATCAGGCACTATTAACCCCACCCCCTCTATTTCACTATCTTCTGTTCTTGACATTCCTGATCTCACCTTTAATCTTCTATCTCCCAGTAAACTGACTCGTCATTTGAACTGCTTTATCTCACTATTTCCTGACCATTGTTTGATCCAGGATCTGTCGACGAAGCGTATTATTGGTAGAGGTTATGAATCTGGTGGACACTACATTCTGGATGATCAGGTGCCGCGTTCCGTTGCCTGTTCTGGTGGGTCATCTCCCTTTGAAGTTCATTGTCGTCTTGGTCATGTGTCACTTTCATCTCTAAAAAGGTTATATCCTCAGTTTTCTTCTGTATCTGCTTTGGATTGTGAGTCGTGTCAGTTTGCCAAACACCATCGTGTTCATTTGGCACCTCGAGTCAATAAACGGGCTGCGTCCCCCTTTGAGTTAGTACATTCTGATGTTTGGGGTCCTTGTTCAGTTTTATCTCAGACTGATTATCGTTATTTTGTCACTTTTGTTGATGATTTTTCCCGAACAACTTGGCTCTATTTAATGAAACAGCGCTCCGAATTGTTTACTCATTTTCAAAACTTCTGTGCTGAAATTCAAACTCAGTTCAATACTCCTGTCAAAATCCTTCGAAGTGATAATGCGAAAGAATATTTTTCCGCCCCTTTTTCTGATTACATGCATAGCCATGGTATTCTTCACCAATCCTCATGTGTCGATACCCCTGCTCAAAATGGTGTTGCCGAAAGAAAGAATCGACACCTTTTAGAAACTGCTCGAGCTCTTATGTTTCATTCTAGTGTTCCGACACCATTTTGGGCTGATGCCGTGTCTACTGCATGTTTTCTTATCAATCGCATGCCTTCGGTTGTTCTTAATGGTGACATTCCCTATTCTGTCTTGTTCCCCACTAGTAAACTCTTCCCTGTTGATCCGAAAATCTTTGGTTGCATTTGTTTTGTTCGGGATGTTCGTCCTAGTGTCAGTAAACTTGATCCCAAGTCTTTAAAGTGTGTCTTCCTTGGTTATTCTCGAGTCCAGAGAGGTTATCGTTGTTACTCTCCTGATCTTCGTCGTTATCTTGTGTCCACTGATGTCACCTTCCATGAGACTTCTTCTTTCTTCAAGTCTTCAATCATTTCTGTGTCTTCCTCGGTCATTGATCCGACGGATGATTTCTTGGTTTATCGTGTCCCACCAGCTCAGGCTGCTGCTCCGGTTCCTGATATCATCACTGAGACTGATCCCACCAATTCTGCGCCTCTGTCAGTAGATGCTTCATCGTTGGATTCTATTCCTGCGACTCCAAACCCTCCCACTCCTGCCCCTGATACCGTTATGCCTGATTCTGCAATTGACCCGTCTAATGACCTCCCTATTGCCCTCAGAAAAGGTATCCGCCCCCATTGTCCTCCTAAACGCTATGCTGACTGCATGTATCCTATATCAAACTTTGTGTCTTACCAGCAATTGTCCCCTGTTTCCTCTTCCCTTGTGGCCACCCTTGAGTCCATAACCACCCCTACCTCCCTTCACCAAGCCTTAGCTCATCCTGGTTGGCGTGCTGCGATGGAAGAAGAAATGATGGCCCTTGAAAAGGCTGGTACCTGGACTCTTGTTGATCTGCCTTCTGGGAAGAAGGCCATTGGGTGTAAATGGGTATTTGTGGTTAAGACTAAAGCTGATGGTTCCTTGGAACGACTAAAAGCTCGGCTTGTTGCTAAAGGATATGCTCAGACTTATGGCATTGATTACTCTGAGACTTTCTCCCCGGTCGCTAAGCTCACTTCAGTCCGTCTCCTCGTCTCTCTAGCTGCCACTTATCATTGGGATTTGCATCAGTTGGATGTTAAGAATGCATTTTTGAATGGTGACCTTCTTGAGGAAGTTTATATGGAGCAACCTCCTGGTTTTGTTGCTCAGGGGGAGTGTGGGAAAGTGTGCTATCTCAGAAAGTCATTATACGGTCTGAAACAGAGTCCACGTGCCTGGTTTGATAGATTTTGTAACGTGGTTCAGAAGTTCGGATTGAGTCAAAGCAAGAGTGATCATTCTGTGTTCCATCAGAAGATCGATGCAGGTATGATTCTTCTGGTTGTATATGTTGACGACATTGTAATCACAGGGAGTAACACTTCTGGCATTTCCGAGCTTAAAGTCTTTCTCAACCTCCACTTCCAGACTAAAGACTTAGGACCATTGAAGTACTTTCTGGGTATTGAAGTTATGAGAAACAAGAAAGGCATTCTGTTGACTCAGAGGAAGTATGTTCTCGACCTCCTGAAGGAAACTGGGAAGCTTGGAGCTGCACCAAGTAGCCTTCCCATGATTCCAAATCCATACCTGGACTTGAATGATAGTATGTTTGATGAACTTCCTGATGACTTGAAAAAGAAAATTGATCCAGAGAAACTGAAGCCATTTGCATATCCTGAGAGATATAGAAGATTGGTTGGAAAGCTGAATTATCTGACAGTGACTCGTCCAGATATAACCTTTTCGGTTAGTGTACTTAGTCAATTCATGGCATCTCCAACAGTGGCACAGTGGGAAGCCTTAGAACATATCTTGCACTATCTGAAAGGATCCCCAGGTCGGGGCATTCTCTATTCGGATTTTGGGCACACTAAAGTTGAGTGTTTCTGTGATGCGGATCATGCAGGATCCAAGGCCACGAGACGATCCACTACGGGTTACTGTGTGTTTGTTGGTGGTAACCTGATATCTTGGAGGAGTAAGAAACAAGGGGTGGCATCAAAATCAAGCGCAGAGGCAGAATACAGAGCTATGTCACAATCCGTACAAGAAATTGTATGGGTACTTCAGCTCATGAAGGAAATTGGCATTGTCACGACATTACCTGCAAAGCTTTGGTGTGACAATAAAGCAGCGCTTCATATAGCATCAAATTCTGTGTTCCATGAGCGGACGAAGCACATTGAGATCGACTGTCACTTCATTCGGGACAAGATCAAAGAAAATGTTGTATCTACAGGATATGTGCGATCGGACGACCAACTAGCAGACCTTCTGACAAAAGCGTTGACTGGGATACGGGTTGAGTATCTTTGTAACAAGTTGGGCATGATTAACATATATGCTCCAACTTGAGGGGGAGTGTTAAGGAAATAATATTCTATATTAAGGAAATATTCTATCATTATTGTTAGATCAATTAGAATAATTAGTGGGATTGATTGACCGTTACGATTCCCTCATTTAGGAGCAATTAATACCCAGGCTCCTCACTCTTTGTATATATATTGTATCTTCCTGTGAATAGAATAACACACAAATTCATATACTTTTGTTACACATTTGAAGGATTATGGTATTATCATTGAAGAGTTTCAAAATTTTAACTAAGTACTCTCAAAAACACATCATGACCTCCCAAAAGTTATGAAAATGCTTGAGCTATTCCTTTGAGAAATGTTAATTAGCTAGTAATAATTGAAAACGTCAAAACACGAGTAAAAATTTTGGTGATATATGCAAGAGGATATATTGTGCGACTTTCTACACAATCCACTTTTGTAATTTTATAAGGTCTTGAAATGTCATGATGAATACCTCGCACAGAAATCCTTAAGCGACATTTCACCTTTTGTTCTATTATTTAAGGAAGAAACTTCAACAAAGTTTTCTCCATTAATTAATTCTCGTAATACAAAAACTCAGCCATTACAAAAATATGGCAGACAAAACTCAGTTAAGTTCTTGGTCCTCTGGCTTATGCGGATGCTTCTCAGACTGTGAAGCTTGTAAGTTATCATTATCTTCTTCTTCTTCTTCTTCTTCTTATCGAGTGTTTCACATATCAAACTTCCAAATTTAAGCTTAAAATGGCTGAGCGACTGCAAGCATGATGCATGGGACCCTAATATTTTAATATTTATGCTATCACACACACAAACACACACATCCACTCACTTGGATATCCTAGGGACGTTGTTGTGAATAATAGTGAATCGAATATATATATATATATATACATATATTTAAATATTTGACTTTGACGTTAAGATGATAATGTATCAAACGGACCTGGATTCTTCTCAGGTGAACTTGAAGAAGTGTAGGTGGAGAGAGAAAGATATAGAGGTTTGTGATCCTCACATATCTAATATATGTGAGGCTTGCCAAAAAAGTTTTCTATCTTTCTCTTTTTTCACACGAATCCTCTTACACTTGGAGAGAATTAATCTTCTCTCGTATGAAACACGTTTATCTATACATATTTTAATTTGGTGATGTTGCAAAAATTCAGTTTCCTAATGCCTTCCTTTTTTCCTCCCACAAATGAATAGGTTGCATGACTTTATTTTGCCCATGCGTCACCTTCGGAAGAATTGCAGAGATCGTAGATCGAGGATCAACAAGTAAGCCTGGGTCACATTTGTTTTATTGATATGTTATGCAAAACTAATAGTAATAACTATTCTAAATGCTTCATATATCTCTATCCCGATTATCAAATAATTTCATCTCAACTTTCATATATCTCTACCCTGATTATATCAGCAACAGTAAATGTTGCTGCCATACAACCAAAATGTTACAAGTTCAAATCCTACAAACAGTCTCTAATTGTGAGGATAAGGCTACGTATATCTAACATAACCCGACCCTATTTGGTGGAAGTTTTATACACTGAGCCACTCCTTTTTCATCTCAGTGGTAGCCCCCCACATTGAACGAGTAGTGTCAGTGAGTTTTAGAATCGCATTATGAAAAAGCATCGTTTCATATATATGAGATAATTACTCTTGAATGGTTAACTTCATTTGGTTATATGTATGTTGGAAGGTTGTATTCTACAAGGAGCACTATTCTACATACTGGGTGGTTTTACACATTTTGTGTCAGTCTATTCATGCGTTTACCGTACAAAGTTAAGGAACCTCTATAGAATTGAAGGCAGTGAAACTTGTGATTGTATTGTGAGTACCTTCTGCCCTCACATGGCGCTTTGCCAAGAGTATCGTGAGCTCAAAACTCGCGGATTCGACATGTCTCTCGGTACGTTTATTGATCCAAGAGATTGTCGTATGCATATATTTACTTTTCTTGAAGTGTATTACTCTGGTCCTTCTTATATATCCAGTTTTATCAAATCTTACATATTAACAAAAAGAAGTTAAGTCATTGAATATGTTTTAAATTGATTTACTTATCCAAATTTGCCCTTATTTAACAATGAGTATTGAAAAAAAGATGTTATATATTTTGTCTCTCCTACGTTTTCATTAGGGGCTAAATTGAAAAATAATCATTAATGACTCTCATAATGGACTTATATTCAGGATAAATTTTTTTTAACAAACTGGATTTATTATAAGGACCAGAGTGGTAATCAACACTTAGCTTGTAAGTAATCATTGGGAGATTATTGTTCTTTTTGAAGGATGGCAGGGAAATGTGGAAATGCAGACCGCCGGTGCCGTGACGGTGATGGCTCCGGTGGTACAAGGTGGCATGAGTCGCCAGTGATTGAGGTGGTTCTCTTGGTTATGATATGAAATCTAAAACATATGCTTAATTAGAGAAATAAGTGAACTTAAATGATGCCTTAGTGTATTTTGTGAGTCTTTTTGGTGTTTGTATATGTTTTGTGAATAAGTGAAGACTTCTAGTGTTATATTTGTCATGAATTGTATTATCTTTAAGTATGTGGTTCATGTGTATGGAAATCTGTGTTTCATGAAGATAGATCAAGAGTACTGAAGTTGTAAGAAATTTATTATTACAAGTGTGTGGTTTGTTCCAAGTAGAGATTTTGGGTTATCAGAGAATGAGAAAAAGAGTAATTATGAAGAGAAAAGAGAAAGATATTAAAGAGTTCATGAATATGTCCAAACATAACATGAACAGCATAACGTTGGCTCTGTTTTAAATTATTATAACAGTAATACTTAGTGTAAGGTCTAAATCTCATCATAATTATTTGGTACAAGGTCTAAATCAAATCAAGAGAATTCTGAAAAAAACGACATAGTGGAGCACCATTGTTATATAAGAAAAGCAATGTCTGTTGTCCCTAAATGCAATTCATTGCTATATGTGATAAGTATGTTCACTATTGGTTTATTTAGCTTGTGGATACTATATAGTTTATTTAAAGATGAAAATAACATTTGAAAAATTCAATGTAGTGTGTGTGAATAGCCAGCTTAATGATTTGATAACAGTATTTTATTGTTGATGTTTGTAACTATCACTAATCTTTAATATAAGATTTAGTTGGTAGTGCTATTCAGTTATATATTCACACATAACAAGATTATAATATATGCTCGTTGAGTATAGAATTAGATTTTTTTTATTAATTAAATTTAACCGAGATTCTGGAAATTATCTTCTTCACACGATTATTGCATGTAATAGTCTATAACTTTTTTCGCCTTTTTGATTACATAGTTAGTGTCAGGAAGCCACAGAAGTCAATTGAGAGCCGACACAAAAATTTAGTTGGGAAAAAATGATCTACGACATCATGATTTTAAGAGCAAATTTTGGCCAAAAATAACTTTAAAGTTAAAAAACTTTTTCTGACTTTTAATTTTTTTTACTGTTCTATAAATTTGAATATTTTAAATCTGATTTTTCAAATATAACATATATTCAAATAAATTTATGTCAAATTGATTTCTTTTTATAAAAGTCTAGCCAAACATAAATAACATTACATTAATTAACTTTTACTTCAACTTCAATGTGCAAAAGTTAATTGTGACAAAAGTTACTTTTGTCAACTCTAATCAAAACAAACCCTTGCTCTTCAACCTTAGAACAAAGAAATAGTTAGAATAGAACTTTGAATAGTTTGGATTGCCACCATTAAAGTAACTATTATCTCCGGTCTTTAATATAAGATTATATTTGTAGTGTGCTAGAAGTAATATTACATAACTGTCCGAGAACTCTTGGATCGATGCCTTTCATTCAAAGTAGATAGTATGTTTATGAGCTCCACCTCAAAGATTACAAAAAACAGGGGTACAACATAAAAAATTAATATATTAATATAAAACATAAAAGCTCTATCCGCACATGATGTTTGGGTTGAAAATAGACTAGATTAAGTTAAGCCTTATCTAAATAGGCCGGTATACAATAGAGATTTAAAGCATGAGCATGTATGTAAGCTTGTTTTTAAGTTAAAGCCTGGCCTTCAAAAGGCCTGATAAAGCCTGAAGCTTGTTTAAAGGCTTACTTAAAATGTAAGTATTAAATAGCCTTTAAAGCCTATACCTCCAAAATTATATGTAACCATTCAAGCCCATTTATAATCTTGCATTATGTATTAAGAGTCTAACATTCATTATATGTATAAAGAAAAGAAAAGAATGTCTAGTGATAATAGTTATCCGAACAAGTAAGAATAAGAAAAACTAATAATTTATTGACTAATATAGGTGAAAATAATTTAAGCTCAGGCTTGAGCCTTCGAAAGGCCTAATCAGACCTAAAGCCTTTTTAAATACCTACTTAAATTTTAGGCTTTTAAATAGACCTAGGAAATTAGACCAAGTAGGCTTTAAGTAGGCTTAGACGCATACACCTTGTAGGTTTTAAGTAGGCATGAAGCCTATTGAAAGGCTACAATATTATTTAAATAAATCTTAATTCATATATTTTAATAAATTTGAATACAAATTAATTCAATGAGTTATTATTTAAAATCTAAATTATAGGTAATTAACCCACAAATAATACTATATTAAAGAACACAACAATAACATAACCGAATTAACACTAATAAATTAATAATGAAAATTAAACAGTGTTCAATACTCTCTTATAATCTCTTTTTGTGGAGCAACTCACAGTGAAAGAATGAATTTAAAATAAATACAAAATAATTGTATCACAAATCCAACCAACAAATTCAATGTATGTTTTTGACTGCATCACCAGGTCTCAAGCGCAGAGAGGGTGCAATCCACTGAAGATATATGATCCAACTTCATAACCACAGTCTATGACTTTTAGATAATCAAAAGTCAAGTTTTGGTAAATGTATCAGACGTCAAAAAGATGAATCAACTTTTTAAACTAACAAATCATCATTAGCAAAAGAACACAAACCAAGGTTAGACAGCACACAAATCGGGTGAGGAAAGCCTCCAATTTGGAAATAAGGTTTAGCAGCAACTAAATCAGAAATAGTAGAAATATTGACAAGCAGAGATGCACACTTCTTGAAGCCACAAATACATCATTACCAACTAATAAAGAGTCATAAACAACTTGCAAAAGTTGTAGATCTGCTGCCGGAAATGTTTATTGAGAGGCTGACGAACAAAGAGAGATCAACGTGCTTCAAGAGTGGAGAACCGCAAGCTCTGAGTTTGGGTTGCGAGGAAGAGAACAAAGAATGGAAGTGGAAGAATAGATGAAGGAAATCTAGGTTGCGATAATGGTGGTGACGGTGACTATGAGAGTGAGATGCAGAGAGCGCGGTTAGGTTAATTTGGTTGATTTTTAATGAAAAACGTAACCTAGGCAAGGGTACTACAGTGATTGATTAATTGTATCTTTAAATTAGAATACAAGAATTAAAAAGTAATGATTATATTAATATAATTATATTTATATTTTTTAATGTGTAAACAGGTCATACTTGAAGGCCTATAGGCGCAGCTTTAACAAAATAGGTATGACCCACTTACACTTTTAGGCCTTAAATAGACATTAATCTAACCTCTTTGTTAAACAAGTCTGACTAGGCTAGGCCTTAACCAGGCCAGGCCGTAGACCGTCTGATAGGAGCTTGACCTATTTTCACCCCTATTGACTAATGAGATATTTTTTCAAATCAATCAATACCACAACAAAAAAATGAAGTTGTGGCGCTTATATTTGAACTAATTGTGACGCTTGGTAAGTGCTACATATTAAGATGCTACTAAAAAAAATTGTAGCGCTTGGAAGCGCCACAACATATATATATTTTGGAGAAAAAAAAACACATCCTGTGGTGCTTCCTTAAAGAAGTGCCACAGGAAGTTAATAATTATTTTTTAAAAAAAAAAATAATTTAGGTGGCACTTTCTTAAAGAAGTACCATAGTAAGTAGTCAATAATTATTTTTTAAAAAAAATAAGATTTTAGATGGCGCTTTCTTGAAGAAATGTCACAAGAAGCGCCACCTAAAGTATTATTTTTTTTAAAAAAAATATTTTCGTACTTTTCTTTTAAAACCCTATAATTATAGTTTTTTTTTATCAACAGAACCTTATAATTATAGTTGATAGCATACTTTAAACACATTTTCATATCCACAACAAAATGAAAAAAGCAAACCACAATCAAATAACTCCAAAATAATATAAATTAAAAAATAACTAATTAACAAATCACTACTAAGTAAAATATAAGGTTAAAAATAAATAATTATTTTAATTATGCAAATCATCAATGTTAATAATTACTACAATAACTAAAAATTATAACTGCTAAATAAATACAACTTATATATAATAACATTTAATGTTATCTCATTTTTTTTTAGCATATAAAATGAGAAAAAAAATTTCAAAAGCATTCTTCATCAAGGAAAATTAGAACAATTAAAAGTAGGAAACTTGAAACTAAATATGACGGTTCTTTACCGACGCTGGAATTGTTAAAACAATACGAACACCATTCCCTCTATCATAAAAAAACCAAAGATTTCTTCTCCTGTAGAAACATATGCAACATAATAGTAAGAAACTATTATTTAAAATAAACTAGCTAGCTATATATATGTGATATAATATAGCTAAAATAGCAATTAGACGAAATAATCTAATGCTAAGTTGGACGACGCACATCTAAAATCTAAAGGTTAGTATAAAAATAATGGAAAAAGAAACAAGTAGGGGGGGGGGGGAGAGAGTGTGTGTGTGTGTGTGTGAAGGAAGGAAGAGTCACCATCTTCAAAAGATTCAGGGAAGGGAGAGCGATTGAATATCTATTATTTATAGATATAAAAATCTGGCAGACCACAATTTTTTTAAAAGAAAATCCTCATAAAGTTGATGAGTGACAAAGAAATAAGGAGGAAGTGCCGATCGAAGTGGGAACAGTGAAGAATGACAAAAAGAGGAGAAGGAGAAAATGTGGGGATTAAGAGGATAAGAAGTGATGGCACGGGTTAGATGAGGAGTGAAGACTAAGAGGAAAAAAGTGATATAAGCAAATTGCAGGAGAGAGAAAAATTTGAAAAAAAAATTAAAAAATTACTTTGTGTGGCACTTCCTAAGTCAAGTGTCACACAAAATATATAGCAGTTGTGGTACTTCCTTAAACAAATAACACAACTACTACTTCATTTTTTTAAAAAACAAAAAAACGCCTTAGGTGACACGTTTTTAAGAAAGCGCCCCCTAATGTCACTAAGCAACTGTAAGGAAGTGCCACCTAAAGTGCTTTTTAAAAAAAAAAATTAAAAAAATATAGAAAGAAGCTGTGACACTTTTTTAAAAAAGTGCCACAAAAGGTGCGTCACTAATCCTTATTTTTGTAGTAGTACAAGTATAACAAGCAGCAGGTAAAACTAGATTCTAACTTTAACATTGCCCCTATAAAAAGGGATAAATTCCTTATACTAAGATTATAATATTTCATTTGCCATATCGAGCAATGAAAGAGAAGAGAGGGATGGGTCAATGATAGATGTGAATACAAGGTTCGAGTGTGTGTGATTGATGATGGGATATGAAATTTAAAATTAAGGCTGAATTGGTAAATTTATAAATAACTTATAAAATTATTTAGATGATATTATATATACTTAAATGATGGCATAAATTTAAAAAAAAAAGGTTAAATAAGCCAGATCTGTAGGCCAGCCTTGTAAAAATAGACTTGATCTATTTATCTAAATAGGCTTAGCAATAGGTTTAAACCTGACCTATTTACTAAATAAACTAGAATAGATTTTATGTAGGCCAAGCCGTAAACTCCTATTTGAGACATAGCCATTTTCCATCCTTAATGACGGTAGTTTAGATGGTTGATGCAAGCAAAAGGTGGTGAAGTAGTTAAGATTCCATATGCACTACTACAAAAAACGCTTTTAACGTCTGAAAATAGGGGGATGTTTATGTAAGCGACATAGTAAAAAATGGCAATAACGTCCATAAATAAAGGGACACTTAAAGTCTGAACTTTAGACATCCCTATTTTAAAGAGGGACGTCTAAAGTACTACACTGACACTTTAGACGTCCCAATTCTAGAATGGGGACGTCTAAAGTGTTTTTCTTAAAAAGAGAGAATTACACTTAGGTCCCAAGGAAGAAAATAAATGAAGAAATGGTCCCTGGAGATTGCAAAATGAAAAAATGGTCTCATTAACAACTCTAGGAGCCTGTATTGACAACTCATTAATAACTCCAGGAGCCTGTATTGACAACTCCATGGGACCATTTTTTCATTTTGCAATCTCTAGGGACCATTTCTTCATTTCTTTTCTTCTTTAGGACCTGAGTGTAATTCTCCCAAAAAAAATCGTTTATATTACAGATCTAGACTAAACTGTATTTAAAACCAGAAATTATATATCATCGTCAATAAAATTACGTATCTAATATTTGAACTCCAAATCCAAAATCTACATAATAATAACTCCAAAGCTGAAATCCCATAGGCAGAAGATGATAACAATAAGAGGAATCCGTTACAAAAAATTTATCTCCTTCTATTATTGAAACTCATTTTCTCATAATAACAAATAGAGAAGAACGACAAGGAGAGATGAACCTCGTTTTCTCGGCGAGAACATGGCCATGAAGCATTTTTCAAAGTCTCGATCTACAAGCCATAACAACACGAGTTAGAAGATAAAATAGAAGGGAAACCCAAATAAAAAATAAAAAGAAGATAAAATAATAAAAAATGATAAGAAAGCGAGCATAACAAACCTGTAGGTGAAAAAGAGAGAGAAAAAGAAAAAATAAGAGTAAAAAGAGCATATAAAGAAGAAGAAGCAAGAGTTAAAAGGCATGATGATAGTGGTTCTTCTTGTAGTTGCGGCGATGAAAAGGGTCTTCCATCTAAATCAAGAAGAAGAGAAAGATAAGTGTAAGAGTATAAAACTAATAAATAAAGACTGTCATTTTAAATTTGAATTGTTTTTTTTTAAGTCTTAAATTTAATTTAAGGACATTTAAAGTTGTCCAGTTAACTTTTTTTTTTTTTCACACTTTAGACGTTCCCAATTCAAATAAGAATATATTGGGGATGTTTAAAATCAAAAACGGAAATTTTTTTTTAACAGGGACGCAACATGTACAAATGGCGTCCCTGTATACCATGCAGTCCTCCTAACTTATTCTTCACATGCACCACAAGAAAACCAAATTAAAAAGCGTATGCAAAGAAATTAAAAGGCGTATGTACGTGCATTAATTGTGGTCTCTTTTCTTTAATGTATTTATTATTTTGGTTTGTTACCTTTAACCGCATACGTCCCTCATTTAATCAACCGCCATGGTTGATCCATATCCATCATTCTAAGCTAACTTCACTTTATATATTCCATCTCACTACGCACTTGGATAGATGGACTTGGTATGAAATTGACGGTTAAATTTAGAAATTTAAAATTGAGTTCGATTAAAACTAGAAATGGTTCAACTTTTCATTCAATAAAAATGGTATAGCGTTTACATTGGGATGATGAGTTGCTTTGAAGCTATACAGGGACGCCAAAAATATTATTAGGGATGCCATCTGTACATGTAGGGTGTTTCTAATATATATTTTGGCGTCCCTGATTTAAAAGAAAACAATTTATGTTTTTTATTTTAAATGTCCCAATGTATATAGGGACGTCTAAAGTGTGACTTAACTTTAAACGTTTTTATATGCATTGGGGATATCTAAAATGTTAAAAAAAAAAAGGTTATTTTTTTTACTTTAGGATAATTGGGGATGTCTAAAGTTATCCAATTTCTACTTAGAATTCAAAAATACTACCGTTTTTGTTTTTTACTTCCCCTTTTTAAAAAAGAACATTTTTTAGAGTAATAGAATCTATATTTTATAATAGTGATGGATAAAAATCAAGAGTGGAGAACATTTTGATCTATAAAAATTATAGATAAAAGTCATAAAACTTACGCCAGCTATTTAATATGTAAGCTGTTATTAATGTTATATACTTCTCAAAAATACCTATAAAGCACAAAACGTACACAAATCGGAGTTATAATTAAAATTAAGAGGATAAATATCATACTTCCTCTGTCCCTCTTTATAAGTTCTGATTTAGATTTTTATTTTGTCCTTAAATTTAAGTTACAATAAAAATTTTAAGATATAATTATTACTTGATTTCAATAAATCTGTCTTAAAAAATGTAATATTTAAGTTTTGAAGATATATAGTTAAGGTTCAAAATAGTGTGACATTAAATGGAGGATAAAAATATAAAGGAAAACGTAATTGTTAAATAATACGCACACTAATAATTATCATAAGAAATCTTTTCGTATATAACTTGTACCAATTATGGTCCTATTTATAAGTCATTTTTAACTAAATTCATATATCAAGGAAAGGTAATTAACTCAATGATTATGGGATAAATTTTCAACTATGTCCTCATTTATGAATGAGTATTTTTCAACTATTTCTTCTCTATCTATCTTTAAATTATTTTTTCATTGGTATAATAAATAGGGGCAAAATTGTCATAATCTCATTTACCATACTGAAACTGGATTTATAAATATGAACAATTTTTTTGATAAAAAATGACTTATAAATAAGACCGGAGTGGTATTATCTGAAACGTTATAATTTATTGGGAAAATTGCTTAAAAAGACCTATCAGAAAAGTTTATTGCCCAAGTGGTATATATATATACCTCAAGTTTCTTTAAGGATCTTGCCATCTTGGTGCTTTAGGGTGAATAGATATAAGGATTAAATGACTAAATTATCCTTTTTGTAAAATTCTTCCCTATATGTAGTATATTTTTCTTACGTGCAATTATTTTCCTTATATGCAGTTTAACTTAAATTATATGCAATCCATCTCTCCTAGTGTGCAAATGTTTTTCCTTATGTCCCAAAATTAAGCCATAGTGCAAATTATGCTTTGTGCAAATTATCTTCCCTTGTGAGCATACGATATTCCCTATGTATAATATATTTTTCCTATACGCATGCAATTCATCTCCCTTATGTATAACTTAAATTCCGTTGTATGCAATCTGCCTTTCCCATATGCAAATGTCTTCTCATATGGCCCAAAATTAAGCCAAAATGTGCAAATTATGCTAGTGTAAATGATTTTTCCTTGTGTACAAATCATCTTCCCCTATTGTGTAAATAAATTAAAATTTCCAAGTTTCCCTTAATTTTCCTTAAACTTCTAGCCACTCACACTTATACCTCTAGCAATTGAATCCAGAGATCTAGATTTACAAATTAGTTGGTCGAACATGGGGTTAATGAGAGGCAGCGAGAAACTAAGGGTAGTGAGATGGGGTTGCAGATGAGAAGAAGAAATGAGTGAGAGGGTTAATAAATTCCATATTAGATTGAAGGATATAGAAACCGTCGTCCTCTCGTTAGAAGCAATTGTTGTTGTTTTTGAAGGTACCTGATGACCCCCTATTTTTAGATAATTTTAAGACATATTTTAATATATTTAGGGGTCATTTATAATAAATCAAAGGGATTTTAGTTAGATTTTGATCAATAAGATATCAATTTAAAGGGCTTTCATTATAAATATCAAAGTTTACGATAAAAATAATGATTTTGATATTAAAGATAAAAATAATGACATTGATAATAAAAATAATAATTTAAGATAAAAAGAAAAGGATATTTAAATTGTTGTTGTTGTTGTTGTTATCATTGTCATTATTTATTATTATTATTATTATCTTTTTTTTTATCTTTTTGTTTAATTTTATTTTGCTAGAGAGATATTACATGAGGATCTAGGAACCCGACCTATATATAGGGGGTTAAGCTTCTTCAGGAAGAGAGGAGGAGAACACACGTTCGGGTATAGACGGAGGGAGAGGCATTCCGGTTCGGTCATCATCTTCACGGGAGGACGAGAGGACCGTGGAGGCGACTGATTTGAAGACTGGCATCACTATTGGATCAAAGGACACTGTGTAGAATTGGGGGCAATTGAAGTTTAGAAGAGATTTGAGGCTCAATCTTTTGATTTTATTAGTTTCTTCTCTTTTCTTTCAATTAACTCTTATTTTGATGTGGATTATTATTACTTTGATTTGGTTTTGGTTATGACTATGAGTAGTTAAATTTCTTATTCTATGATTGCTTTGAACCATTAGATGGATTAAGACTTATTTATTTATTTCTTTTATTTATTAATAAAATTTATGTGTTGATTTTATCTCGTGCTTACTGCTTCTGGGTGATTGGTCACTACTTAGATTGTTGGGTTCAATTGAGTGATGCTTGAGAAAGCTAATTTAATTGTAGAACTTAGATAAAATGGTGCTAGGCTTGAAGTTTAGGAGTTAAATGGATGATTTGTTAATAGAATAGAGATATATCTATTAACCTAGCATTGCCTAATTGAGGTTAAAGCTTAATGAATATTTTCATTAACTGAGACAAGAAATTGCGTAAGTTAATTGATAATATAAAATTTATTTTGACTTGAGAAAGCTTTATCAATTAATTTTGGACCTATGACAAGCACATCTTTTCATTATCAATTTAAGATTTAAGTTAATTTTATAAAGTACAATAGGGATAAGTAATCCTAGGTTCCTACCGTCTTGAAGTTCTCAAATAAATTTTATTTTAAATCAGTTATTTCTTAAATATAAAATCTCTTTTAAATTACTCTCTCTCAACCTGATTAAGAACTTAATTAAGATAATTAATTCATTTTTGTTATAATTCTCGTAGAAACGATCTTTTTATATTGCTTGTGATCTATATGCTTGTGGTTAAACTAGACGGCTAACAGTACCTGCAGTTACAATTGTTGGAGGAGGTTGTCGTCGCAGACATCAATCATGAATAAGACGAGCAAGGAGAATGCAGACATGCAGTGATAGTAAGAGGGTGAGTGAGAAGCAACTGATTATGTGTGAGAGGAGGGTGAACGACAGTCAATGATCGGAGATTTGTGGAAGATGGAGAGTGAATGGTGTAACAGCCCGGGATTACACATAGCACCAACGGTTGGCCGAGATTACACACAGAACCTGGCAAGATTTGTCCCCCCTTCACTTGACGGCTTAGGGATTTTCCTCTTGGGTACTCCTAATTTCCTCAAGAGTTGCCTCTCCAAGGATCGAAGGCTCGACCTGAGAGTCAAGTACAAGTCTTATGTGATCCTTGGTAACCAAGTGCTATATATAGCCTTCGATTCTTGGGGAGGTGACTCTTAAAGAAAATTTAGAGTACCCAAGAGGAAAATCCCTTAGTCGTCAGGTGGAGAGGGGGACAAATCTTACCAGGTACTGTGTGTAGTCTTGGCCAACTGCGAGTGCTGTGTGTGGTCCTGGGTTGTTACAAATGGTGATGCAAGGGAAGATAGTATGATAGCATCCAAGTGGGGTGGTAGGGTGGTATGAGCATTTTAATCATTTTATTCTCATTTATATATACCCGAAAGGACCTAGGTCCTTAAAATAAATTTAAGTTCTTCCAAGCAAAAATTTTTTCAAATGGGGATTTATTAGTAATTTTCCTTAATTTATTTCATCCAATATCCGTAACTAACTATAAAAAAATTACAACATTAATTTAAGTAAATTCTTCTTATTGACAAGTTTTATTAAGGGTGTTTGAGATTTTATAAAATATAATTAATTAACTTTTTTAACTTACATAAAGTACTCGTAATTAATTGTAGCTTATAATAATTAAGTACCAAATGGAGTACATAGATTTTGCTTCTTCATTGATTTATGTATTTTTTTCTGAACAAGTATATAAGAGAATTTTCTTATATCGTAATTGATCAATCTAGAAAGATAGTCTCACTGAAAAATCCTTTAATCTCATCATATTTCCTTGAACGTGTCGGGATTGTTATTGAAGTATATATTGTTTGAAACAATGATGGGAGCTTTTAAAAATAGATTTTTAATAAAAATAGATTTTTAATTGTGATTTATGTTATATGAAATAAATAAGTGGGAGAAATTTACTTCGATTTATGTGAATAAACACTTTTAAAAATTCCAAACATAATTCCAAACAACCACATGTCATTGGATCCTGGCACCCGCATTTCAGGCTCATGGGAATGATGAGAAGAGAATTTCTCATCATTTAAACGACGCTGTTTTACTTAGTGGAGAGATCTGACCCCCGTTGGTAAGAAAAAATCTTGGTCGTCGTTTTCTCTTCTCTGCTCATCGTCCTATTCCTTGGAAACCTAAGTCGAGAGAGCACTATTCATTTTCCCCGACAGTTGATCGATCCAAACGAGGCCACCCTCCTCCTGTGTGTCTTCTCAAAACCTCCAAACGACCACCAAAACCCAGGAGCTGTAATGTGCAATGTGCTATAATGGAGGAGGAAGAAGGAAGAGACCGGTTTGAAGTAAATGTGGAGGCAAGAAGAGAAGGATTGTTGCAAGGTAGGCAAGAAGGAGGAGGAAGAAAGGGACTAGAACAAACTCTACAAAAGGAGAAAGAAGAAGAAGATGGAAATGAGCGATTGGCCAAGGGGTAATTTTTTTTTTCAAAACCAATCTATGTCTTGTTGGTTTTTTTTTTGGGTAAAGCATTATACTCCAGTAGCTTTGGCACGTCCTGTTCGGATTTGTTTTTTTAATGTTAATGACACTCTCTTCAACACACACACACACACTTATTGTTTGATTTTTTATATAGGAATTTTAGCTTTGATGTAAGAGATTATAATTTTAGATTCTGATTTTAGCTTTTGATTTTCAAAGAAAGAAAAAGCAGCAGCGGCAATATTATGAGCATCAGACTGTCTGGCTAATTTGACCATTGCGACTCGTCCGAGAGAGTTTCATTGATAGTAACAAATACGCAGACACTTGGAATCCAATTAATCAAGACTAGACCTTACGAAACATGAGGTGAAATTGTACCAAATTCAATTTGTGTATGTATGTATGTTCTCATTCAGTAATCCTTCAAGGTTCACCTGAACAAGAACTTCTTTGATGTAAGAGATTATAATTTTAGATTGTAATTTTAGCTTCAAATTTTCAATCTATCCTCTGGTTTGCTTCCTCTGATCACTTCAAAATAGTACTCCTGTATGAGATTATAATTTCAGCTTTGATGTTATTTTGAACGAAGATATGATATTAGTTAACTATATTATGGTTTTATTCTGTATAGGAATTTTACTATGGACAGTGAAATGAAGCCCGAAATTAGAAGGGAGTTTCGAAGCTGGGAAGAAGCATGGAGTTGTTGGAAAGATTATGTTAAAAGAGCTGGTTTTGGGCCCAGAAAATATAATGGTACTAAAACTAGAAAGAATGGTTCACTAATTACATATAGATATGTATGTTCTAAAGAGGGTCTTCGAACAAAAGATCAAGAAAAAACATATTCTTCCAAGCTCCGTGCATAGACAAGGACCAAGTGTCCGGCAAGAATGGTAATGAATAGAAGAATAATATTTTATTCATTTCAATATCTTTGTATACAATTTACATCTCTACACACTTGTACATTTGTTTTTGTCCATACAGGATAAATTTTGTTGGCTGCTTTTTTTGGATGTGCCAGTATTACATAACTTGGACATGACTTTTTGTATGCTGTGTATGAATGATGGATTTTGCTGGATACTTTTTTTTGGATGCAACCGGCATTGCACCTCTTCTTGGACTTATATTTTGTATGCTATCAATCTTCTCTATTGAAACATAAGATGATTTTTGTAGGATGGCACTTGCTTTACTTCATTGGACAGCAATCATCTACCCCTGCAATCATTATAGAGTAAATCAATCTCCATCCTTCATAGGACAATTTTCATGCTATTTATTGTGTTTATTTATCAAGAAGTTGTTAAAGCTACAGCATATCATACTAAAGTTCTGATGCTAAAGTTACAGCATATCATGCTAAAGAGAATTCCTTAGTCAGAATCCAATCAAGATAAATTGCAAGGTCTACCCACGTACTTTCTCTAGTTCTGATGCTAAAGTTACAGCATATTATGCTGAAGAGTCACAAAAAAGATAGGCCACTAGAGGTGAATCAAATGTAGTCTCATACGGATTAGTCACCCCAACGAAGGCAATAAACATATTCTAGTCATACTCTGCATATATTTTATATTTGACCAGAAAAACTCAGACACATTAACAATGCAACATCCTTTCAGTGCATACTTCATCACTATCTTAATGTGCTTAATTGCACAGTATAAAGGCCAATGTTTATTTTTCAGTAAACTACTAAATGAGATGACAAAAATACAATGCAAGCAATGTAGCAATTTCATTTCAGGAACAAGAAAATAGTGAAAGCTGAAACTTGCCTTGGTTTTTAAACAAATACGCAAATCTTTCGTTCCATCTCATGGCCAAATTGCAATACCAAGACCAACCCAACACGTCTAATCTTCTTGTTTTTTTTTTTTAATTTTTTTTTATTTTCTTAATTTGCATCCTCCCTACTCTAATTTCTTTGCATAAATAGTCACTTCGAATAATAATAATGTGATGAGCTTGCGCCTGCAATATCACTAGTAGATGAGTACAAGATTATCTACACTCTTTTTTAACCCATGCTTGATCTTTTTTGTTCTGCCTATTGCGCTTTGACTCAACCAAAAAACAGAAAGAAAGAAAGAAAGAAAACATGTAATATTAATAAATAGTGCTGGAGGAACCCAAGTTTGACTTAGCAGAGAACTACAACCCCTCACAATGAGGTGTGGGGCACATCAAATAACTGATTACATGTACGAAAATCATGCAACGACACAGAAAGTGGGATTGTGCTAACTAGTGGATTAAGAAACTTTCATAACAATTCAACATGTATGATAGATTTGACCCAGCCTATGATACATCAAACCAGAGTCAAAAGCAACATGTATGATATATAGTGCTAATGCTTACGGTTTCTAGGATACATCATTCTATAATTAATTTGTAAAATTTCAGGATTACACGCAAATGCTACAACTCCTCCTCAATCTAAGAACATTGAACCAGAGTCATAAGCAATTCCCAACTTTCCTATGCAAAATCGAAGCAGGTTCAAAACAAATGGTCAAATGTACGAACCTTCAAATACCTCCGATGATAAGGGGACTACTTCAGTAGGTGGAAGGGCAGCTTTCCTTGCAACGATCTGGCATGAATTTCTGTGAAAACCACCTGAGACATTGCGGCTGGAAGTGGAAAAGGGTGAGAAGGTGAGAAGTTAGGAGGAGGATGAAGAAGCAGAAGCGAAGAGGAAAGGTTGTGCGTATGTGTGAGATCGAGAAAGAAGGAAGGTGGAGAAGTTGCCGCAAAATTTGGCGGAGGTTTTGAGAAGACACACGGAAGGAGGGAGGCCTCGTTTGTATCGATCAACTGTCGGGGAAAATGAATAGGGCTCTCTCGACTTAGGTTTCCAAGGAATAGGACGATGAGCAGAGAAGAGAAAACGACGACCAAGATTTTTTCTTACCAACGGCTCAGATCTCTCCACTAACTAAAACGGCGTCGTTTGGGTGATGAGAAATTCTCTTCTAATCATACTGATGAGCTTGAAATGCGGACGCTTGGATCCTGTGTTTGTTAATTATTATTAGTGGAAGTCGTTTTCGATTGGTTTTATATATGACCCACAAATTAGTGCAGTCCAGCCAGCACGAGTAATTCCAATTATTGCATTCCAACTTGTTGTTTATTTAAAAATCGCTTAGATGTTTATCACGCTGCACGCCTACCTATGCCTGTTATAAATCATTTGTACCCATTTTTATAAATTAAAAAAAATATTAAATGAATAAATTTTTTTATATTTATTCTTAATTATAAAAGAGTGTACATTTTCACTTATATTATTTTAACTTTATATATTTACATCTTTCTCTCTTTTCTCTTTCTCATATTTTCAACTAATAGAAGAAAAAGTTGACAAAACATCATTTATTTTGGGAAAATTCCAAAAAACTACACTCAAAATATACAAAGGACAAATCAATACAACAAAATTCAGAAAAGACAAATCAGACGGGTGTCAGAAAAAGGAGGAATCTGTCCTTTTGAACTTTCGGCCAAATTATCAAAATGCCCTTCAGCCCTCAGTCGCAATAACAACATCAGAGTTGTTAATAGCGAATCATGAGTTGTTAATGGCGAGGTGAGTGTTGTTATTGGCCCTGAAACTTGTTAAGTGTTGAAAGAAGAAATTGGAGTTGTTAATATCGAATCTGGAGTTGTTAATAGCAAGTTATGTGTTGTTATTGGTCCTGAAATTTGTTAATTATCAAAGAAGAATTGCAGTTGTTAATACCGAATCCGAAGGTGTTAATTCCGATGATCATGTTGTTATTCTGAAATGTGCATGAAGGGCATTTTGGTAATTTGACCGAAATTTCAAAAGGACAGATTCCTCCTTTTTCTAACACCCGCCTGATTTATCTTTTCTGAATTTCGTTGTATTGATTTGTCCTTTGTATATTTTGAGTGTAGTTTTTTAGAATTTTCCTATTTATTTTCTTAAAAGTAACTTATATTTTGAGTAAAATTTTTTAGGTACGTTTGACTTATAAAAAGTTACAGTACTCAGGGAAAACGAAAAAAAGAATGTTTTTTTTTGGAATGAATAACAAGCAAGGGCAGATTTAGAAGAGTCAGAGGGCGTGACAACACCCATTATAAAAGTTAATCGAAATTTATGATTAATCAAGAGAAGACGATGAATCAAGAAGAAAAAGTGATAACTTTACAAGAGAGCAGTGACTCAGTGAGGGAACGCACGCTCCTTGAGCTTCAATGGCGCTAGTGATAGAGGAGGAAAACAGAGAGACGAGAAAGAGGGTCGTGCTTTGATGGAAGAGGGGAAAACATGGGTGAAAATGGGAGGAGGAGAGAGAAGTTGTTTGATGGAGACTGGAGAGAAATAATTAAATGAGGTCAAAAAATTTGTGGGGCCAAGGATAATAGTTCTGATTTTGATGCCATGTAAGGCTCCAATTTAGCTGACCTGGTTGGATTTGATTGGGGACAAATAACGTGGTTCAGATTCACTCCTCCCATCTTTAACACTCCTTTCTGTCTTTTCTTATAAATAATTTTTTTTATCGGAGTTGATTTTTAATATAAATAATTTTTTTATCTCAAAATTTAACTTATTTTTTTATTCTTATTAAATACTCCATCCAATCTTATTTATAAGTAATTTTTTTATAGGGCTGATCTCTTTTATAAGCAACTTTCACTTTTTATCTAAAAATGTTACCTTCTTTTTCTTATTTTACCTTTATTAAATATATATTCTCTCTCATATCTTATATTCATTATCTCTCATATTTTTTATCTATTCTCTCTCCTATACTCTTTTCATAAATAGAGGTATATATGAAAAAAACATGGCATTATTAACACATTTATTGTTTTTAACTACCAATTCGTTTTGCCCATTCAAGAAGAAAATTGCTTATAAATTGGATCGGAGGGAGTATATATCTTTATATCAATTATCTCTTATTTATCACTAATTCTTTTTCATTCAATCATTTATTATTCATTCTCTTTTATATTTTATACTCATTATCTCTCTTATGTTATTTTTATAAATAAAGATATATTAAAAAAATAATATTTTTGATACATTTATTATTTTTAACTAATTTTAACCATTAGTTTGTTTTATCCCATCAAAATAAAAATTGCTTATGAAACAAGCAATACAGAGTATAATATCCACTTTATAAAAGAACTCAACGTGAATTTTATATTAGTGTTTGAAAGAAGTATCTTCAATTACTTTATGTAATCAGAAAAAAATGATGTTCAAATATGGAAAAGAATTTAAATTTATCTAAATTTAAAACCATAAATTACATCTTAAAAATAAAAAAATAAAAATTGTATTAAATTTTAAATAGAGATAATCTTTTTTTTTTAACCTTTTTTTATTAATTTGACGATTTGTGCTGGGGTGTTTCACATGACACTACTATTGGATCAGCTTTGTTTGATGTAGAGAAATAATGAAATGAGTCTAAAAAATTATGGGGCCTAGTATTACTATTTAATGGCTCTGATTGTTATGCCGTGTAAAGTCAACAATTTAGCTGAGCTGGTTGGATTTGATTGCGGACGACAAAAAACGTGGTGCTCGAGGGTTACTCAAGTAAGCTACCCCTACTATCTTTAATACTCCTTCATGTTATTTTTATAAACCATTTTTTTTTTCTTTTTAGAATTGATTCTTAATATAAATATATTTTTTTAAAATCTCAAAATTTAAATTATTTTTTTTAACTCTTATTAAATACTCCCGTCGATCCTATTTATAAGTAACTATTTTTTTGATTGCGCAAAATGAACTGATAGTTAAAAACAATAAATGTGTAAAAAATACCATATATTTTCCTTATATGCCCCTATTTATGAAAAGAGTATAGGAGAGAAGATAGACAAAAAGTATGAAAGATAATGAGTATAAGATATGAGAGAGAATGAGCATTTAATAAGGGTAAAATAGGAAAGAGAAGCTTACATTTTCAGACAAAAAGTGAAAGTTGCTTAAAAAAGAAACTAGCCCTATAAGAGAAAAAGTTGCTTATTAATAGAACCGGAGGGAGTACGTATCTTTATGTTAATTGTGCCCCAGTTACCACTAATTCTCTTTCATTCAATCATTTATTACATATTATCTTTTATATTTTATATTCATTCGCTCTCTTATGCTCTTTTAAAAAATAGGAACATATTTGAAAAAATGATACTTTTGATATATATATATATATATATTTAACTACTCTTAATTGTTAGTTCGTTTTGCACAATTAGAATAAAATTTACTTATAAAACAAGCAAGATGGAGTATAAGATCCTACTATAAAATGGATTTTATATTGGGAAAATCCCTGATAAATTACCACAAAATGATGAAAAGACATAGAGGTAATAGAAGATTCTGAAATACTGCAGAGATGACAAGTGACTGAGCAGGGATTTTCATTTTGGGATCAAAAGACGGGTTTGCCTTTAGGCAAATTTGAAAAGAAAAGAGGAAGAGAAGGAGTCATTTTTTTCGGGAGTGGGTCATTGGCGATTTTGAAGGAGTAAAAGAGTGGTGGGGAGCAGGGGTTGTTAGTCGCATAGTGGGTCCGAAGTGGGTGGGGTCGATTTGAGGAGGAAGAAAGGAGTTGACGGGGCTAGGGAGTGTGCCGCATTCTTCCATTGAAGCAGAGAAGAGGTCGACTATTCCGACAGCTGAAAAATGAGAACAAACAACGACCCACGCCAATAAAAACAGTCATTTGGGGTGAGTTGGGTGTGCTTTTGTGCTTTTGTCAATTAATCCATTAGCTGTTATGCGTTGTCACATGCTCATAAGCAATTACGGACACAAGACTTTATCAGGTGCTGATGCTGATGCTAACATTTTTTTAAATGTCCCCTGAATTTGGACGTTCCACAATGCTACCTAATAATTTATCAAGTTATGAATTTTGTTTCCCAATATTTGTTTAGCATTTCCCGTTACAGTGTTCCACGATTTGCACCTTGGATGCCAATAAGAGCTGAAGCTATTTTTGTTTTTCCCCACGTTACATTATAGTTTCTGAACTTGTCATAACTGCTAGTGAAAGTGCTACCACAATTCCCGATATGGTTTTATTAAGTTTTGTTATGGGTTTACTAAAATTTGATAAGCATTTCCTCACACGCCCCTCGTTGCTTATGGACTTGGTTGCGAACACGGCCTGAGGGTACTTTATTTTTCCCAAGTTAACATTATAAGATACAAACTCATGTTATGGGTTTCATAAACATACATTAGCTCTTCGCATCTGGTAACGCAAACCTTGTGTCACTCGCCTGACACTTTAATTACATTAACTTTTCACGGCTTCCGCAATACGTGATTACGTTTTATCAATTTTTGTTAACCTTTTAGCAATATAGGATAAGCACTTCGCAGACGCACCCACAAGTTTGTTAACTTAGTTGCAAACAAGTACTGAAGTATATGACCCACCAACATTATATTAACATTTGTCAACTTTATCTAAGCTAATCTCAATGTTAGATAAATATTTCGCAGGTGATACCGCTAACGTTTGGCCTATCTTCAAAAATTGAATCCCTTGAACGTTATACTGGTTCCCCAAATCCAGATAAAAGTTTATCATCTAAGTATTACTTTTTTCGCAATTTATGATTTGCATTTCGCAGACATCTTACCTATTTTGTCATCTTGGACGCAAGCACTGAAGAAAATTATTTTCCTAAGATTAGCTTAACATTTATCAGGTTAATATAACTTTTTTGCAATTTCAGATAAGGATTTCGCAGGAGTTTACGCTAACATTTCGACTCTTCCAAATTTGAAGCCCCTGAATGTTAAACTAGTTCCACAAATCCAGATAAAGGTTTATCATCTCAAGATTACAGTTTTCGCTTTTTATGATTTGCATTTCATTGACGTGTTACCTATTTTGTCATCTTGAACGCAAGCACTGAAGCAAATTGTTTTCCCCAAGATTATCTTAACATTTCTCAGGTTAATATAATATTTTCGCAAGTTGTGCTAACTATTTCACAGGCGTTTACGCTAACATTTCGACTCTTCAAAATTTGAAGCCCCTGAATGGTATAATGGTTCCCCAAATTCAGATAAAGGTTTATCATATAAGGATTACCTATTTCGCAAGTAATTACTTTCATTTTGCAGGCGTATTAACTACTTGGTCAGCTTGGATGCAAGAACTGAAGCAAATTGTTTTCTCCAAGATTATCTTAACATGTATCAGGTTCATATAAGCTTTTCGCAATTGTAGATAAGAATTGTGCATGCGTGTACGATAACATTTCGAATCTTCCAAATTTTGAAGCCCCTTAATGTTAAACTGGTTCCCCAAATCCGCATAAAGGTTTATCATCTACGGATTACATGTTTCACAATTTATGATTTGCATTTCACAGACGTCTATACTATTAGCAGCTGATAACTTTTTCTTATTTGCAACAACAAAATTCTAAACTGTTGTAGGATTTTTCCCAACAACGGTTAAGGTTCCCTAAATAGACGGTGCGCATTTCCCAAATCTACATTAACACTTAACATGTTCCTCCACAACTTCTGTGGCATTACACTTGAAACATCAGCATGCTATGACAGTGCAATTGCGTTATAAGAACACATCAAAACAGGCGAAAACAATACTTACATAGACAAAAAGAAAGGAGTGGACAATATATACCCAAAAACATGACATACTTACATGTAGGCCTTATAAAGGGGTATGACCTTACATACATAAAAATGGGGAATTCACTATCAGTGCCAAAAAACCAGAAGCAATAAACATTGTTCTAACATGTGCATTGACAACAATACATTAAGAAAGTGGTTCCTCTTAATGTTCTTTTGTAGGAATCTATCAATCCTGCATTAAATATTTACAAAATCTCATTAACGATTACTAACATTTGCTTACAAAATGCCAACATATTCATTACAACAACGTTTTCTAACTTACAGATCATATTGCAAAGGTTGGTTCACATTATCCTTATGGGCTGCAAACACATGAGCTCTGCTGTCATTGAACTGAAACAAATTTCCTATTTCTCCATCACTATCAAGATCAATTAAAGTCCTCTCGTCAAACATAACTTTATATTTAATTTCACAACTACTCCCCACATCACCTGTCCATATTACAATGATTTTCCTTAATTCTTCCAGCCTTATCCATTCTCTTAGCATTTTTACTTTCACATTATCTCCAATGTACTTAACTTCACCATTATCATTACTTTCAAAATTTCCCCCTACATGAAAATAACAAAACAACTCTTTCACTGCACTGCACCTACTATTTTCATCCATTTTGTTACTACCCCTACAACAAATAAATGCGCACAATATCAGTAAAAAGAAGAAAACTAACTGTGCACTTCAGTGTTTAACAGCTCTGCATTAGAGTTTGTCAGCTTCCTCTTACTCATTTCCTACAAAATCCACCCTATCTTTTCTCTTCACTCTTATAGCTCTAACTCATCTCATTTTCCATCGCCATCTTTTACCACATTCACCTAGCATCAGCAATTTTACCCATGCACTAACACCAAGCATCACGTCCCTCCAAACCAAGTACTACCTAGCTCCGAAACGCTCACTCCCTACGCAAATGCAAATGACGATGAGGAAGAATAATTAATGACGATCGAAGAGACAAGGGATTATCTATACATACCTCAACTGCCTTACATTTCGCTGGCTTGCTTTGCTCCTTCACTCTTGTCTTGCAGCTGCACCATGTCACTTTTGCACATATTTCTCTCTTCTTTCCTTTTTAGCTCATAAGGGCAAACCCGTCTTTTGATCCCAAAATGAAAATCCTTGCTCAGTCACCTATCACCTCTGAGTATTTTAGAATCTTTTATCACCTCTGTGTCTTTTCATCATTTTGTGGTCATTTATCAGGGATTTTCCCTTTTATATTTGAGATTGAAAGAAGTATTTCCAATCACTTTTTGTAATCAGAAAGAAGTGATGTTTAAAGATGGCAAAGTTTTTAAATTTATCTAAATTTAACCATAAATTACATCTTAAAAACAAAAAAAGAAAAATTGTATTAAATTTTAGGGTTAAGAGGCAAAAATACCCATGAACTTTTTTTTTAAAAGTGCATCCATCATCATAAACTTTTTTTTTGGTGCAAAAGTAACCATAAACTTTCAAAAAAGGGTAAAAGTGACACTTCCGTTAAAACTAACTAACGGTCGTTAACTCCAGTGCAAAAGTACCAAAATACTCCTATCTAAAAAAAAGGTTATGGTGCTAGATGCACTTTTAAAAAAAAAATTTATGGGTATTTTTATACTTTTGAAAAAATTTATGGGTATTTTTACCCCTTAACTTTTTTTTTTTTAATACAAAACGAAAACAAAACGAAACTAAAGAATAAACTCAAAGCTAAGATAGTGGCATAACACCAGCCATCGTATAGGGCCCTTAACTTTTTTTTTTATAGGGGTATTTTAGTATTTTGGCACTGAAGTTAACGCCCATTAGTTAGTTTTAACGGAAGTGTTACTTTTACCCTCTTTTGAAAGTTCATGGTTACTTTTATACCTAAAAAAAGTTTATGACAGTGGATGCACTTTGAGAAAATTTTATGAATATTTTTGCCCTTTAACTCTAAATTTTAAATAGAGATAATCTTTTTTTGTTGTTGCCTTTTTTGGTTAATTTGACGCGTGTTTCACATGATACTGCTATTGGATCAGCTACATGTGTAGCTTGGATTTGGCTTGCATGTTGTGTTGGTGCTCAAAAAGGGCCTTATTTTGCGAAAGGTGATATATATACACATTGTGAACTTTAAATTATTGATGCTTCGTTGCTATCTGTGCTCTCCAAGTGAATGATCGTATTTGTTGGGATTGAATTATACATTTCCTGTCGGTGTAGCTTATCAATCATGAATAATTCCTCGTCTTGTAGCCAAGATATTTTTCCACCTTCATAAAATTACTATCATGCTACTGTTGAACACACACACACACTATTGAATAATCCAAATCTCATCTTAAATATATGTCCCTCAAATAGCTCGGTGGCCATCAACTTGGATTTACACTAATCATTCTTCACTCGAGGACGATGAACTGACCCCACTTAAAGACTTGAGAGAAACTCTTCTCTTTATATATATAGAGATTCAAGTTATCATATCTCTCTTTACATTTTGATCAAAAAAAAAAAAAAAAATCTCTCTTTACATTAATGGGATGAATATCCCTTCACACTAAACCGTTTGTCTATATATGACCTCTATTAATAGACTTAAGGGTCATCATGTCACCAACTAATACACTTTAATACTTCTAACATATTGTCCATTTTCTGTCGATGAACGTAGTAAAGTCGTAGAGGGAAAGGCTCAATGCTTGGTGCACCTTTTTTTTTTTTTTTTTTTGTTTTTTTGTTTTTTTAATTTTTTTAAGGTCAAGATGTAAAAATATACATGAAATTTTTTCAAAAGTGCGCCCAATACCAAATACTTTTTTGAGGGGCAAAAGTAACTATGAACTTTCAAAATATATGAAAAAATACACACTAACCGTTAGTTGATCGTTTGTTTGAATTTTTTAGGGGTTAAGGTGCAAAAATATACATCAGATTTTTTCAAAAGTGTGCCCAACACAAATGTTTTTTCTTAGGGACAAAAGTAACTATGAATTTTTAAAATAGATGTAAAAATCCATATTGACTGTTTGTTTGAATTTTTGGAATGAAAATGGTGACATGGAGGATAACGTAAATGATTAAGAAATAATTTGAAGAGAAATGCTTACATGCTCCAGGAGTACCACATCATCTGAACTCTGTCAAATAAAAATATAGCAACTCATATTATTTTAATCTCAGTTAACTGATGACTCTTCTGAAAAAATTTGAGAAAAATTAATTATTTAATCCTTATAGTTTTATCGAGTTTGTAACTCGGTCCTTATAGTTTGACTCATGGCACCCTTACTAGTGCCACATCACATAAAGATATCCAAAAAAACATTCCATGCTGTCATTTTTTTGTCATTTTCTTCTCTTCTGCACCGTCTTCCTCACGATTCTCTTCTCCCGAACCCCATCACTCCCCACCAGGCACCGGAAGCCCAGGCTCTCAGCAAGCTCACCATCACCCTCAGCCTCACCCCCAACTCCCCAACTCCATCACCGTCAGTAAGTACCAACACCATATGTGCCAACCGAAGACTTGAGACTACTACTTGAGACTAATTTTTTAACAGTTTCAATGGGAGCTGACCTTGATTTCTTCAGTTTGACACTTGGGTTAAGATTTGAACATGTTTCCATTTTCAGTCAAAAAATTCAAAAAAATGATTAACTAACGATTGATGTATATTTTTGTATATATTCTGAAAGTTCATGGTTACTTTTACCCTTAAAAAAAAACATGTGTCAGACGCATTTTTGGAAAAATCTCATGTGTATTTTTGCATCTTGACCCCTAAAAAATTCAAACAAATGGTTAACTAATGATCAATATGTATTTTTGCACTTATTTTGAAAGTTCATAGGTATTTTTATTTCTAAAAACAAGCATTTGATGTTGGATGCACTTTTGAAAAAATCTCATATGTATTTTGCTCCTTAATCCCCCTTTTTTTTTTTTTAACATATAAAGAAACAAAATCACCAATAAAATTTAGTTGAGACTAATGGAAAGAGTTAGTCTCTAACGAAGTGATAAACCAAGATTTGAATCTCAACTATGAGATATGTTCATATATGATAACTTATGATATATGCCTCGAATATATGATTGTTTGTAAGATAAGATACTTGAGCGTAAAGGAAAAAGAAAAAGAAAAAGAAATTAAAGGGAATCAATTTCAGTAATTATTGGCATGTGTAGTCCAACTGTGCAAGAGCACAAAAAAATAAATGTTCTTTGTTTTTGCTGCTTTATGCTGTGGTGTAGGACATGTGACATTAAATAAAGTCCAAAACCAGCTACAAAACTACAAGCGGTTCTATTTAAATATTTTTTTTTTGGACAAAGTTCTATTTAAATATTCAATCATAGCCCTTTCGTTGTTTTTAAGCAAGTTTTCACCATTATCATTATCTAGGGTGCAGAAACAAAGGTGGTTAGTCAACCTCTCTGATCCTGAGAAATTCAGCAATCGCTTCTCTGAAAAAATGTCAGGCGAAGCTTTGTGGTCGTCCGGCTTATGTGGATGCTTCTCCGATTGCGGCACTTGTAAGTTGTAACTGCTATATATTTATCTTCTTCATCCATGTCAAATACCATATATACATATATATATATATATATATATATATATTTCGCTAAAGTTTTTAGTAATAATTTATTTTGAGGTATAGATCCATGACGATTCTTTGTTGCTGTTGTTCTTTGTTATGTCTAGGTTGCCTCACGCTCTGGTGTCCATGTATAACTTTCGGAAGGATCGCAGAGATTGTAGATAGAGGAACAACCAGTAAGTCTTTACTCTTCTCTTTTATTAATGTTCTTTCATTATTTTTTTTTTTTAATTTGTTTAGGGGACATGTTTCCGGTCTGAAATGGTGCTCATGATGTGGTGAAATCCACAGTCCAAATACAATTTCAATGATTTAAATTTAAATTGATAATTTTTAAATAAAAATATTTTTGAAAAATTAACAGTTAATAAATTATTTTGATTTAGATTCTATATATATTGAAATAATTTTTTTTTAAGAAAAATAAATATGAACGGTCAGATGTTGGTGCTCATCACTTGATGAGTACCGAAACTCATTTGGTTCTATGTCAACTTGGAGGAACCAATTTCGATAGTGCTGCTCATATTGGTATGATAAGATCTGTACTGTTCAATCATGTGTTAGACGATATATATTTAAAATTTTCAATTCATGATTTTTCAACAAAAAAACAATTATTATTATTATTTTTTTGCCAGCAAACAATTATTATTTTTTAAACATTGATTGTTAAAAGATTATCTCTATTTTAAAATTTGTACACATAAAAATAATTTTTTTAAAAAAGAAAAAAAATCAAGTTGGACGCCTTTTTCTTTGAGGCGCTAGAGAAGTGAGATTTTACAGCACAGGGGAAAAGGAAGGTAGGTGAGGATACCAATAATTGGACTTGGGATTCAGCACAATGCTGAGAATCAAAAATCATCGAAACGAAACGATGTCGTTTTGGATTACAAGATGTAACTTTAATCTTTCATTTCAAAATTTTCATTAATAACACCATGGTGCACAATCAGCCTTGGAGATCTCGCAAAACAGGGTAAGATCATGCTTGGCAACGTAAAACGGCATCGTTTTGCCACAACCTTCACTGGTCTAAGTGTAATTAAATTCCAATCACACCTGAGGCTTAATGAACGCATCAGTAAATTTCACTTAATTATTGTCCTGAGAGGAATATGATCCAGTAAACTTGATTTGTTCATAATGTTCTTTGACTCTATTATCGGTTATAATTATTAATTTGGAGGGTTAATTGTTGATTTATGTGCTAACTGCAGTTATTAGAGAGAGCAATTAGTTCATATAACAATTGTAACCCATTTGGGTTTAACACTAATATGCTCTGACTGGATGGTAATGAACTAACCCCACTTAAAGGTTTGAGAGACGGCCAATGTTACCCTCTCTGGGTGAAATATAACTAACCCATGCACACACCGTTAGCCTATCAGGACTTGGACTCTTTGTATAGACATTGGGTCATGAACAAACAAATACAATACCTTAACCAACTAATCACCTCAATTAATATCTTTGACAATATATGTGCGTGGTGGCAGGTTGTTGTGTACAAGGAGCATTGTATTACATACTGGGAGGTTTTACACAGTTTGTGTCATGCTACGCTTGCATTTATCGTACGAAGCTGAGGCATCTGTATAAAATAAAAGGCAGCGAAACTGGTGATTGTTTGACCACTTGCTGCTGCGTCCACATGTCCCTTTGTCAAGAGTATCGTGAGCTCAAGGCTCGTGGATTTGACATGTCTCTTGGTAATTAAATCTGTGACCTAATACCTTCATTATTTAAATTGTGTTTTTATTTGTGGCTTGTTTCTAATAAATAATATATTTGTGGTTGGGATATGTATAAACAGGATGGGATGGAAATGTGGAAATGCAGACCGCGGGTGTGAAGACGGTTGCTCCGGTGGTTGAAGGTGGCATGATGCGTTAACGGTGGCCGTCGTTGTCATCGCTATCTCTGGACTGAATAATTAGTGTCCTCTGTACTGTTGGTGGATGAACTAGGAATAATAAGGCCTCTGTCCTGTTACATCCTTCAAGTATTTTCTTTTGTTTTTGTTTTTTTCTGTTGAGGTTGATCGTCTTACTTCATCTTTCTTCTCTATGATGCTTACATTGTTGTACATGTTTGCTTAAATTGTCTGTTTTATTTTGATGACATTGTTGTACATGTTTGCTTAAATTGTCTGTTTTATTTTGATTTGATTCTCTACTACTGTCAAAGATATATGTTGTACTACTTTATATTGAAAGATATATGTTGTACTACTTTATATTGGATGTGCTTTCAACAATTTAGATAACAGTATCCCAAGAAATCTGTATGGTAATAGAGGAGGTTGTGCGTCAATTATAGGCACTAGTAATGATTGTCCAATGATATTTATTATAATTGATATTGTCAAGTTTAATGAGAGGGAATAATAGACTTATGTTTTGCTTGGATGGGGAAACAAATGAGAGAGGAAGAAAAGTGAGATGGAAAATGGGGAGTCCGGTTTCTCTTCTTTGCTCCAAAAGCATCCTTTGCTTTTCTCTGGACCGTTGGATTAAGATCTCAACGGTTCAGATTTAATATATTATAAAAATATTATTATTATTATAATAATAAAATATTATTATTATAATAATATCTCAACGGTCCAGATTTAATATATTATAAAAATATTATTATTATAATATTATAATAATAATATAATAATAATAATATTTTTATATTATAATAATAATATTTTTATAATATATTAAATCTGGACCGTTGAGATCTTGATCCAACAATCCAGAGAAAAATAAAGGAGGTCCTTTACTTTTGGGGCAAAGGAGAGAAACCACTCCCGAAAATGGGAAGAAGAAGCTTTCCCTGTCTGGATAGGAGACAAAAGTCACAAAACAGGGAAGAAAGAAAAAGGCAGTGGGTCCCACACCCATTCCTCATCCCAAAATTTCTCTCCACAAATGGAGAGATTTGGGAAGAAATATATATTGTCAAATGTCAATCTTACCCCTAAGCTTTAAGCCACACATCCAGCCATTTCCCTGCATCTTTTCCCGTCGTTTGCCTGCATTATTTCGGATCATTATTTTTTTATTAGTTGTTTCCCTGCATCGAAGTTTTTTTTTAAATATTTAAAAGTTTAGACATTACATTTTAATCCAGGGAAACGTCTATGTTTAATTTTTTTAGAAAATGTATTTAATTTTTTAATGCCGCTGTGATATTTAGTTTAATTTTAAAAAATAAATAATATTTAACTATGTTCATATTTAAATGATTCTGTCATTGTGATATTTAATTTAATTTTAAATATAATTTTATTTTAATATAGAGATAATGGTATTTTAGTCATTAAATATTTGTTCATTTTCTTTTCTCCCACTTTTCTCTCTCTCATTCAAGAAGAGTGATAATATTTTCTACATAGTTTTCTCTCCTCCTCATTTTCTCTCTTTCTATTTTCATTCCTCCCAGTTTTTCTTCCCATCGAGAGGGTTAGGCTAGAGAGTTTTTAACTCGGGCCATTATGGGCTCGAAAAAGGCCCAGGCCCAAGGATTGTCACTTCCCCTTGAAATGGCTCACAACAATGAAGTATGATAGGGCTAATTAATTTATCCGTTGCATCCTGAAGAAAGTTTTAACTCGCGCCCCAAAAAAATTGTAACAGATTGTACTGAAAAAAAAAATTGTAACATATAATCTTTACTCGATGTCGTGTAAGGATAAGTTTTTGGTCTACTTATTGACAATGAACAAATGCCTAAACTTTTCTACTCACAAAAAAGGCTACTGCTTTCAAAACAGATTTAGGCTCAGAAAAATACTTCCTTTATCTTTGTGATTTTACATGTATGATGTACGAATGGTTAAGTGATACATATATAGAACTTTTTTGTTTAAAAATGAATATTATATATATATATAGTGAGAGAAAGAGAGAGAGAGTAAAAATTTTGGATTTATAGTAAAAGAATGTGAACAGGATTGTAAAAGATGAACCAATGGAAACAGCGAATAAGAGAATTGCTTCTGCCCCCACATGGTCCGATGCCCTGTTTTATGTTGGTTTCACTTATCTATATCATATACTCCCTCCTATCATTTTTTTTATAGGAAACAAGTATTATACTTCTTCCGATCTTATTTATAAGAACCCAATAACTAAATTATACGATTTAAGAAAATGATTAAAATTACTTGAAAACAATAACTACGTCTTGAAATAAGTTTTTTTTTTTTTTTTTCAAGTATGCCCTTATTTATAAAGGGCAAGTAAGAGAAAGAAATAAAGTAAGTATAAGTATCACAAATCCTTTAATTAATGCAATATATATAATTAATGAGGGGCACTAATGAAAAAAAACTTATTAAATGTTGAGATAACTCTTATCGGGCTTTTATAAAAAAGATCAAGACAATTCAAATTTTAAACTCTTATAAAAAGGATCGGATGGAGTATATGCCTATATGGCTTCTTTGTATTTATAAGAGACATTTAGAGAATGTCTCAAATTTTCTTTGCTAATTTCCCATATTGCTTTTTATTAATTATTCATATTAATATTATTGCATTCATTGCATTCATTCACTCTCTCGCTACCACATATCCTCTCTCTCCCACATATATCTTTTTTCTACTTTTCTTATTCTCCCCCCCCTCCTTATAACGGTATTTTTAAGAAAAATGTTATATTTTTTATATGTTTATTGTTTTTGACGAATTTTTTGATCTACAATATTTTGGGAAGTGTTTCTTATAAAAATATGAACTGAGGGAGTATATTGTACTCTATAATCAATATATATGCACATAACAATAACAGTATCCCAAGAAAACTGTATGGTAATCCATATACTTCAAAATTGTATTGGATCCAAGCTAATAATATCATTAAAAGATTTTGCCGTAAGTGCACGAATGATAAACCTATATATACCCTCTTTTGCTGCTATACAAGTACTTGGTTTTCTTTGTTTTCTGTTGTTTTTTTTTTTTTTTTTTTTTTTTTTGCAGCAAGGTTTTCTTTGTTTTCAGTCTAAAAAAGAACAGAGATATTATAAACAAAGTACCTCTATCTTTAGCAAACTAACTCCTTTAACGATAAAATCTGTGAAGATTTGTTTTAAAAATTTTAAGCTATGATGACCTCTTCAAAATTAATGTCAATTTTGGAGACCAAAAGGTTACTTATTGCTGATATTTATAAATATCTTATACTTTTATAATATATATATATATATATATATCCGGGTGTGGGAAAAAATATTTCTTGTCAATTAGCCCATTGTTATTTCTAAATAGGTATGCATAAATAACACTCGTAACATAAAAATAAATTAAATTTAAAAAATGAAAAATTTATAACCAATTTGATCAGTTGATGACTCATTATAGTTTTATCCGGTTTGATCGGTTTAACATTGAATTGACTGCTTCTTCTCTAATTCGATGTCTAAGAATCAGTTTTGATAAATATAATATCCAAACACATGTGCTCTTTTTTTTTTTTTTTTTTGGTATAAATGGGGCCTAAGCCCTATCTTATTACTGAATCAAAAATGTTCCTTCAGTAAACACAAGCTGACTTCATCTTCCATCTACAAATTTTTCAACATAGACACAGCTGCAATAGAGCCACATTCAACAATTAATTTCTCAGGTCTGTAACACAGTGCTAATTCCAAACCTGACAAAATAGCCCACAACTCAGCTTTGATTGCTGAACAACATCCTAGCTTCCTTGCAAACCCACATATCCATTTGCCATTACTCCCCTCATCAAGCCTCCACATCCCGCTAGTCTCTCTTTTCCTTTAGATGCACCATCAATATTTAATTTTACCCAACCTTCCATTGGAGCCTCCCATCTAATATTTACCTCCTGCTTAATACCACACACTCTTCCAAACTCCTCCCTTGCCCTTTTCACTTCCCTCACATGCCAGAACACCACTCTACTTAGACTTTCAGGTAAAATAAATCCTTCCTCAAACATGCTCTTGTTTCTCCAATTCCACAGCAACCAACAGATTAATCCAAAAACTAAACTCCATTCCCCATTTGATATTGCAAAATTCCATCACAACCAATGTTTTCCTTGCAAGTTCTCAAATTCTGGTTCAAATTTGCCTTCCTTGAGTTCCTGCCACAGTCCTCGAGCTACCTCACAATCCCACAACACATGTAACAATGATTCAGGTTGGTCATGACATCTATAGCAGTTTGAGGTTCCCCCATTAAGTGACATCTCCTCACTCCTGTAAGCAATCTGTCATGCATAGCAATCCACAAAAACACTTGCACTCTTCTCGGTCCCTTCCATCTCCACACCTTACTCCATATGTCCTCTTCCATGCTCTGCTCATTTCTCATACTATGGTACATTTCAACACTACATATTGATTCTGCAGCTTCGCTCCCCATCGAATAGAATCTTCGCCATTCAATGAGTTAGGTGGAGGTACTGCCATTATAAGCCTCTTCCCTTTATCATTAACCAAACCATCAATCCTCTCTACATCCCACTCCCCTTCAGGATTCACCATCTCCCTCACTCGTAAACGCTCATCCTCCTCTGTTAATTGCCCATAACAGTTTGCAATTAATTTCCTACCATCATCCACCCATTTATCATGCCAAAAATTAACTCGCTCTCCATTCCCCACTTCCCAATACATATTATTTAAAACATGTGGCCAAATTCTCACAAGGTTCTTCCATATATCCGAGTCAGAATTCCCCATAACACATTCCTTTTGTAGATCCTTATTTCTCCTATATTTCCCACATAAAACCATTGAACATAGACTCTTTGGCTTAGTAATTATGTTCCAAGCCACACGTCCTAGCAATGCATCATTCATAACCTCTAGATTTCTCAATCCAAATCCACCATTCTTCTTTTCTGTACATAAGAAATCCCAACTCATAGCATGGATCTTCCTTCTCCCCTCTTCAGTCTGCCATATGAAGTCTCTTTGTATCCTTTCCATTCTCTGCTTCACACTAACTGGGATATGTGAATGCTGCATAGAGAAAACAGCCAATTGGTTTGTGATTGATTGAACCAGAGTTAGTCGTCCAGCTAAGGAGAGCATTTGCTTCTTCCAACTACTCAGTTTACCTTGCATTTTATCAATTAAATGATGAAACTTCCTCTTTGAACCTCTACCCTTCATCATAAATGCTCCCAAATATCTCCCCAAATCCTCCATTCTTCTAAATCCAGAATATGCACAGATTTTATTTTGAGTTCTTCTATCTACATTTCTTGAAAAATATATACTAGTTTTCTGAGCATTAATTTTCTGCCCAGAAATTGCTCCAAACTCTTCTAACACATTCATCACCGTACATATGTTATTTAAGTCAGCTTCACAAATCAGCAGTAAGTCATCTGCAAATAGCAGATGTGACACATCAGTACCATTCCTACCCATACGCAAAGGCTTCCATTTGTTGCTATTCACACAATCTACAATTAGATGAGTCAACTTCTCCATACCTAATACAAATAAGTATGGAGATAATGGGTCTCCTTGCCTCAACCCCCTAGAAGGCTCAAAATCCTCCCTTCTTCCTCCATTCCGTGTTAATGACATCTTCGCTGAACTAATGCACCCCATGATTACTCTCCTTACATGATCCTCAAACCCAATTTCATCCAGCACCTTATCCACAAATTTCCAAGCCATCCTATCATATGCCTTTTCAAGATCAATCTTGATAATCATATATCCCTTTTTCCCTTGCAACCTACTCATAGAATGAACAACTTCCTTTGCAATTATTATATTATCATGTATACTACGCTTAGGCACAAAACTAGTTTGATATGGTGAAACCAAACTATCCATAATTGGCTTCAGCCTATTCACAATCAATTTAGATAGACCTTTATATAAAACATTACACAAAGCAATAAGTCTAAATTGACTTACCACTTCTGGCTGCTCCACCTTCGGGATTAAAACCAATAGTGCGTCATTTATTTCTCCTATTCTTTCTAGATTCTTCCACAGCTCCTTAATTAGATTGATGACTGACTGCCCCACCACCTTCCAGTTTTGTTGATAAAAGACAGTAGGGAAACCATCCCTTCCCAGAGCCTTAAATCCCCCCATTTGAAAGAAAGCATTTCTAACTTCTTCTTCACTAACTTCCCTCCCCACCCTCCTCAACTTTTCCCTATTCACTTCCCCCCAGCCTTGCCTCGTTACTACCCAGTCTCTTTCATCCTTCTTTTCTTCAAACAAAGTTTCATAGAATTGTTGAAAAAGACTTACAATTTTATCCTTTTCCTCAATCCACTCTCCCTCACTATTTTTAAGCATCTTTATCTTATTCCTCCTTCTTCTCACTAGAGTCTTTGTGTGATAATACCTAGAATTACGATGCCCCTCCTCCAACCACCTCCTTCTTGATTTCTGGAACCAAAGTACTTCCTCTTCTCTTAGTGTTTGCATAAGCTCAACCTCTAGTTCAGCCTCCAACCTAATAATGAAAGGGTTACTTCTTCTATCAATACTACTCTGTACCCCCTTCAACCTATTCAACAACCTCCTCTTTTGGCCTCCAATGCTGCCAAACACATCCCTGTTCCATCGTATCAATTCCTGCTGTAATTTGGATAGCTTCACATGCGCCTCCCCCCTTCCTTCCAACTTTTCTTTATTACTTCTTCAAATTGCTTGTTCATCTGCCACATAGCTTCATATCTGAACAACCTCAGTCTATATCCTTTGTTATCCTCTTGCATAGCAATGAGAATGGGATGGTGATTAGAATATAATCTAGGAATAACCCTAACCTCAACATTCTCAAACTGCTGTTGCCAACGTGCATTACATAAGCACCTATCCAACCGCTTGTATACCCGGTCTAATCCCTCCTATTTAGGACCTTTCCATGTGAAAAAAAGGACAATTAGCCTCAATATCATTCAATCCACAGTTCTGAATCCAATCATTAAATCTCCTACATCTCATCTCATTTGTCCTTCCACCCCCTTTCTATTCTGCAGGTGTTTTTATCTCATTGAAATCTCCAGCTATGAGCCACGGTTCCTCAATCTCACTAGATTTTTTATGCAACAAGTCCCAAACCTGTAACCTTTTGTGTTCATTTGGGCTAGCATACACCGTTGTGAATAATGTTTCTTCCATACCTAAGCGCAACTTGCAGTGTATAAATTGTTCATTTTTCTCTATAATATCAACTCTTAAATCCTCCAACTCCCATAATATCCATATTCCCCCTGAGAACCCCTTAGCCTCCATTCTAATCGATTTTTTAAAACCCCAACTCTTTATAGTTTTGATAGCTAGAATACCACTTATTCTAGGTTCAAGAATCACCACTACATCTAGTTTATATCTATATTTCATGTCTCTTAACACAGCCGCAAAACCTTTGCTAGCTGCACCCCTACTATTCCATACTAGTAGTTTCATCAAATCAACAATTAAACTAATACAGAAAAAGGATCAGCTTACCTATCATCAGCAAGTAGAGGTGTGGCATACTCCACTTCAATACTCATGCCAGTACTCTCAATTGGATCTTCCTCCTCTATATGATCCCGTAGCTCCCCAGGATCCATATCCTCCTTGCCTCGCAAACTCTCTTCATAGCCCTCTGGATTGGCATTTTCTTTCCCAATCCTTTCCACCTTCCGGCTCATATATATACCTATGTTACTTTCTGGCACACATTCAGAACTGATCTGCACACTTTAAGTTTCTTTCAACCCACCCCTTCCATTCCATCCCTTACTTTTTGCCACAAGATTCTTCACCCTGCCCTTCTTCTCTTTGCTTTCCTCCTTGTCTACTACTCCCATAGCACAAGTATTGGCCAATTTAGAAACCATATCTGTTTCCTCCATGTTTACCTCTCCATCAGTCCTTCCTTGTTGTTTGATAAAAGAAGGCCCTTGCCTCCTCCCCTTCACCTCTTCTCAAGCAACCCTTTCCTGTACTCTATCCTCCCCCGGTTCTTCCCGTGTCATCTACTTCAACTTCAAGAACAGAAAATCTTGATCCACGTTGTTGAGTCTGTTTCAGTATTACAGCCCTCCTAAGCTTTCTAGTTCGTTGGACAGTCTTCCACAACTCCTCTTCCATATTCTTAGCTTTCTCAACTTGCTGCCTTTCCCCCTTAGCCTCTACTTCCATTGGCCCTCACTCCCCTTCCTATGAAAATCATCACAGCCATCTTTTACGTGCCCAAATCGCCCACACTTCTTACACAACAGGCTTAGACTTTCATAAACCACACTTAGCACCTGGCCCTCAACATTAAATTCAGGCACCAATGGCTTTGTGAGGTCTAACTCCACACACATACTCATAAACTTCACCCTAGCTCTCTGCGCCGTATGAATATCCAGACGAATAGCTTTGCCAATTGCATTTCCTAGATTAAGCAGGAATTTCTTATCGAATAAAGGTGCTGGCAAATTTGGAAATCGAACCCATGCCACTACAGAATCAATTTTCTCATTTTTTGGACTAAAATCAGGGCGCCATCTCGCCACATTCAGATAAGCATTAGATATTACCCAAGGTCCACCAGTCAAGGCTTCCATATAATCATCCATGCGCTAAAAACTAACCAAGTAGAAATCATTTTCTAGATCAAAAATATCAATATTACCCTTCCTCTCCCAGATCTGCTTCAGCTTCTTTATCATGAATCTATACGTTAGTTGCCATCCCATCAATTTAACAATCAAAGTTTGACTGAACGGTTTTATAAGCCTCTCTCGTTCCTTATCTTCAAACAGAAAACTCGGACACAGTGGATTAGAGTGATCCTAACAGATTCTGTCAGTCAGATTGAGCACCTTAGCAAAATCAGTTCTTGCACCATAATCCTTTAACTCATTATCCTCGTCATTCTTTGACTATTCCCACCAGCATACCTTCGCATTCTCATTCAGTAGTAGTGATTCCCTGTATGAATTTGGTGAAGACACCTTACCCTCTAACTGCATCCACTTCTCTTCCCGAGCCTTTAGCGCTTCACTTTTCGAAAACCCCCTGCCACAAAATGAACCGTACACTTCCTTCGATTAAGCTCCTCCATGTCCTCCTCCGCCATTTCCTCACTTTCCCCTCCTCACAATATGCGACCGGAGGAGACGCTCATTTTCTCCATCACAGTGGGTGGTGAATCACTCTTTTTCCGTTCTGAACCCTAGCAGAGCTCGACTTGAGTAACTTCAGTGTTATACTACTATAGCAATATACACATGTGCTCATTTAATTTATTTTAAGAATAGATTTGAAAATGCATTATAGGAGAAAAGGATTACGTACTGACCATCGCTGACCCATTCAGTGAGATATTTGTTCATTCATATTCTCAAGCAGGAAAATTGGGCACTCAATCTACCCCTAGTGGTAAAAAGAACTTTGATGGTGGACACTAGTAAGCTATAATTGCTTCTATATATGTGTAACATTACTTGATGACGCTAATGAATAAATTGAATTTTGCTAAGTTCAATCAAATTAAATATAGCATTAGCCCTTTTCTTTGTTTCCTTTGTAAAAAGGGTACTGGGTTTTTAAGCAAGCCACTGAAAATCATCCAATCGATCATTACATTGATGGGAGAATTACACTTAGGTCCCAAAAAAGAAAATAAATGAAGAAATGGTCCCTGGAGATTGTAAAATGAAAAAATGGTCCCATTAACAACTTTAGGAGCTTGTATTGAAAACTCAATGGGACCATTTTTTTTTTATTTTGTAATCTCCAGGGACCATTTTTTTATTTCTCTTCTTCCTTGAGACCTGAGTGTAATTCTCCCTAAATTGAAGCCTGTAAGTGGTCTAACCATGTGGTGAATCGAGGTTGACCCAATTTTACTTAAAATGATATACTAACAAAGTTTTTCCTGAGAAGCGTTTGGTACAAATAAGTTTTGGAAAAGACAAAAACATTAATAAACAATTTAAAATAGTGCAAATTCATCAAAACTGTTAAATTTAACCAAACGACTGTTAAATTATAAGAGAAGAAAACACTAACGGCATTTGATGAAATTTAACGATTTTGGTAAATTTGCACCATTTTAAATTATTTATTGGTATTTTTACCCCTTCCAAAACTTATTTGTGCCAGTCGACCTTTGAGAAAAACTTTGTTGGTAGAATTACACCTTAACCTTATAACCATCAACTTTATCTTTAAAACTTGTAATACCCAGTTCATAAGAAAATGGGTCAGTTTGGATCCATTAATTAATAAATACAATTTATTATTGATTATTTCATACTTTTTTTTAATATATTTCTTCATAGTTCACTGATTAGGTAATCCTTCCAACAACATATCCCTTAATTTTAGGGGATGTAATTTATTTCCATCTTTGATTACAATACTTTCTTTTATATGATTTTTCTTTAGGTGGCGGGAGGGTTACAAAATATTCTTCCAATTTAAACATCATTGAATTATATTCATCTCTCGCGCATGGAGAGTAAACACTTGTCTAATAAAAAACAACATAAAAATTTTCATATATAAGCAAAAAAAAAAAAAAAAAAAAAGTAAAATTTAATTGGAATATTTATGTATAACAAAAAGTAATCCAATAAAACAGAGTTCACTAAAAGATAAAACTAATAAATCTACTTTTTCTCTGTTTTTTTTTTAAAAAACTCACAAAGATAGTATTCCCTTCTGTTTTTAATATAAAATACATTTGAAGAGTTGATCTTGGTCATAAATATAAAACATATTTTTCAATATTTTTATAATTTACCTTTGTTGATGTTATCTAAACCATAATTAAGGAGGGGTGGGAATGAGAAAATTAGGAATGATGACCAGGGTGTTTTAGAAAATACATGTCATATTAAATAGTTTACCTAACTTCCTTAATCTAATTAAATTAGTTAAATATATCTTATATTAAGGACTAGTGGGAGTATAGTGTCTTAAGTTCAGCACTGGAAGGAAAAAAAAATATAAACTACTTCCTTTCGATGTAATGTTACATGAATGGTTAATTCTGACGTCAAATTTTGGTTATGTGAACCAGGATTGTTAAAGTTTAACCATTGGTAACAGCGTATACGATAAAATCGAGATTTTGGAAGAAATATAGGGAAATTGCCATATATGGTATATACTTTTGAAGAAAATTTCAATTTTTTCTTTAAGTGTGAGAATACTATTTTTATTTTTGCATATCTTAGAGATAAAAAAATAAGGGTTAATATCATTGTTAGTCCTTATGGTTTAATTGAATTTTAATTTAATTTTGGTTCCTATAGTTTTTTAAGGACATAGTCTGTGTTTAGATATAGAGGTCAAAACAAAAACCTAGACTAAATCTTTATGAAACTATAGGGACCAAATTCAACCTTTACTAGGTCGTCAAGATTGGAAAATCTGCATCTCTATGCTGAAATTTTACAACTATAGCAAATCAAAAAAATAAATCCAAAGTCTAATAATCACATTTGATAAATAACTATCCAAATAAGTGCTCATTATTCAATCAAAGATTTGAAAATGGTCAAGGAAACAAGAACAATCACTACAAAAGAAAGGAGTTTTGGCGACCCCTTTCAGCGGCAACTCTAAAAAATTGCCGCTAAAACTTGCCTTTTAGTGATGACAATAGTCACGGATAAAAGTTAGACTTTCAAACTGTCGCCGCAGAAAATTTGACTTTTAGTGACGATAGTTAAAGTCGTCGCTAAAACTTAGACTTTCAACAGCGACAATTAATTAAGTCACCACTTAAAGTGACATTTTCAGCTCCGACAATAAATGTTGCTACAAAAAACCAGACTTTCAGCTACGACTTTAATTGTCGCTGCAGAAAGTCAATTTTTAGTTGATTTTTTTATCACTAGAAAATGTTATTTTTTTTTATATTTTTTTAAATTTAATATTTAACATTTGAGGACACTAAATATGTTATTTGCTATAAATAAAAATAAGATAATAATACATTTGTACATGTGTGGGATCTCTCTATACAAGTTTACTTCTCTTGCACACTTATATATTAAGATGAATGGATTAAAAGTAATTAGATTCAAAGGAGAATAATATAAATTAGTGAACAAAACTGAGATAGCTAATTTAGAGGGTAAGTATATATAAGAACAAGGGGTTCTTAGGTAAAGTCTAAACTTTCAAATACAGAAGCAAACCTAAGTTAAGTTTAGAGAGTATGTTTTTACAAATACTATTTTACTTTGGCAAAAGGACTTAATTTACCTCCTAAAAATAATCACAATTTACTAAATGTTGTTTCATGTATAATGCAACCTATCGTTTGTTAAGTTCTTTAAGATTTATTATTCCCCACACTCCCAACAATATATCTTTATAGATTAATTACATGTAATGACACTTTATCTAAAGAATTATATTAAGCATATTTATATGAGGTTTACTGATTTTTTAACAAAACCTTAAAATATAAATATAAATCATATACTTTCATCTATATATTTTAATAAAAGTTTCATTAAAAATTAAAGTAATAAATACTAGAGAAAGAAAACATAATGTAAAAATTATTAATAAAATTTTTTAAAATTTATATAATTAGATTAAAATAAAAATAAATTATTTCATAAATATATCAATTAATAAATATGACCTATACTTGGTTTTCTTTTTTTTAATTACTTCACTTATATATATATATATATATATATAGACACTTAATAAATTAAATAAATATAAAAAATTAATATATTTTTAATTAAAAATAGGATATTAATTATATTTTTATTTATTAAAAATAATTTACAATATTATTTCAGTATATATATACACACGTTAATATTTTTATATTTAAAAATATTATATATATATATATTTATTTGTTACATATATTAATATATTGTAAATAATATATAGATATAATATTTAAAATAAAAATAAAAATAAAAATAATATTTAATAATATAAGTAATATTGTTTCATAATATATATTTGTTTGTGTTTGTATTGTTTAATATATATATATGTTATACATATATATTATTTGCAATAATGATCAGCAGGTTCTTTCTAGCTTGGTTGTAAAAGGCTTGGACACAAAAAGAGATGGTCTTGGGTTCAAATCTTGGAGGGACCATAAATGAGTTGATTTTCACACAAATATGGTGCATCGAGGTGGCGACATGTGGCGCGAGGTGAGATGGTGAGGGACAAGGCTACATGTGGCCCCAATGATGATGTGGATGGTGGCTGGTAGGTGATGATGTGGATGGCTGTTGACTGCCAGTATAATTTTTTTTGAAAAAAAAACCTGACACTTTCAGCGGTGACAAAGTCGCCACTGCAAGTGTACTTTTTGTTGCCACTAAAACTTTCAGCCATAGCCGCAACAACAATGACTTGGCGACAACTTTTTAGCATTGTTGAAAACCTTTAGTGGTGACTTTGAGACTAAGTCGCTGTAATATCCCAAAATGTACTCAAGGACTAAATGTACATAATAGATGATGGGATTAATGACAGAATTATCTCTGGAAATTTTGTTATGTCTTTAGTTAAATTTCACATGCAAAATTGGCAAATAAATACTATATTGCAAGATGTTATTTTACAAGATCATCTTCTTCTTCAAAAGGCCATGATTCATGTATGACAAGGGGGAAAACCAAGAGAAAAATACCTATTGGCTATTAAATATGACTTATGGAAGCAATTGGACCAAGTTATAAAAGATGAGGACTTGGTCAACAATCTCATGCTAAGTCTTTTATCACTTTTTCTCTTCTTCATTTCGGTCAAGGAAATGCTAAGAGAGATAGAGTAAGCATTTAATCAATAAATTCCATCCCCTCAAGTCAATTATTTCGGCTATGTCATCAAGAAAGAAAGAGAAAAGATGAAGCAAAGATATCTTGGCACATTTTGGACGTCCAACACATGAATAAAGAAAAGACTTGGTGAATCAATTTTGACCACAAATTTTTACCACCTTTGGACCACAATTTCGGCTGCCTCTTTAAGTGATAAGGGAAAGGAAAATCTGATTATTATTCACTCTCTCTCTCATTCTCTAAGTCGGTTCAGCAGTGCAACCCGAGAGAGCAAGAAGGAGCAAGTGAAGGTAAGACTTTAATCTTGATTTTCACCTCCTTAACCTCATCTATGGCTCAAGAGTCCTTCATGAAACTTGTTCCTCTCTTCCTTAGCTTCATTTCTATGGTTTTTGTTTTTGAAGAAGAGGAGTTTTCAGCCATCTTGCACGAACAAAAGCTGAAGAATCAAAGAAAGAACTTAAGGAGGAGCACTAGGTGAGTATTAGCATCAATTTGAGCTATTGGTTGTGTTGGTTGGATGAGTATTTTGGCATGTGTAAATCTGCCCTGATTTTGGCTAAACAAGGGTTTGGGTAATTCATGATGTTTTGGTTATGTTATTGGTGGTTTATGATCATTGGAAACCATTTGACATAAGTTTGATGCTGAAATTAGAAGTTGGTAATTGTTGGGATTTATTTTGAATTTTCTGCCAAAACAGGACATGGAGAATGAGTGGGAATTTGTTAATTTTGATGTTACCATTGTGTTCTACACGAAAAATTATGTGGGAATAGCCCTAGGTTGTGAATTTTGGGTCATTGGAACTCAAAGTGTAAATTTGGGTTTTCAGCCTGAACAGAATTCCAGCGAGGTACTCTGCTTGTGTGGTGTTTTTGGATAACCAAATGATCTCTAAAAATTGTGAAACTTTCCAGTATTAAAGTTCACATTCCAAGCTTCAAAATGGACATATAATTTGTGTCATTTCGTTTTTTGAGCTGTGAGTTCTGGTTGCCCAAAGTTTGATGTCGAAACTGGACTTAATTCTGGAGCAGTGTGGGATTTTGTGTAATTCTGGAATTGTGTGGTGATTTCCAGTAATGATTCATATTTTTCCTATGAAGAGGACTTCAATAGCTTTCCATAGGACTTGGGATCACCTCATTTCAATTTTTGTAGAATTAGTTATGATTTTTCAAAGTCTGGAGAAAATTCTGGCAGATTTGGTCTTTTATGCGAAAATTGAAGATGTAATGGCATAATGTAGTATTGTTGAATTTTGAGGTTAGTAATTGGTCTTTTAGGTTAATTGACCACTTTAACTCCTTAGTTGATTTGATTAAATGCCTCTAATGATAACCAACTTGAGTATTTGAATTAAAGAATTGGATTAAGTAATAACCTATCGCCCGTAATTCTAATTATAGGATTTGACATTTGCCCTGCACGTGATAAACCAGTGCCAGTGCACGAGCGGAAAGAACAAGGTAGTGACTCTTTCTCTTATTATGTGTATGATGCCTTGCATGTATGTCATTTCATTGAATATGTCGTGATGTAACATTGCCGTTGTGAAATGTCGTTGTTGTGCTGTTGTGAAACATGCTGTTGTGAAATATGCCGTTGTGAATGCAGCGAAAGCTGTTGCAGAAATGCCGTTGTGTTGTTGTTGTTGTGATTTGCTTACATGCTTTGTGATTGTACATGTTATAAGTGAATTGTTACTACTGAGATTCTTTTGAATCTCATTCTTTCCAATGACTAACCTACAGCAAGGGCAAGCGGTTCAAAGGAAAAGCAAGTGACAAAGGGCGGTTAGAGCTCCTAGCTAGGAGTTTTAATTTTGGTAGTTGGTTGTCATATTTTGTTGGGGATTAGTTGCACATGTTGTATATATTGAATAGTGTTGTGTAATCCCCTATATGGGAAACTAATCGTTGTAAACCTTTTATTACGTAATGAAACCTGAGCGTTGTCAGGAATTTTTGGTTGCACTCTGATATGTATGAATGAAACCGAACTGGACAGACCAATTATATTCGAGATGTGAATGTGAGACCGTACTAAACAAGTTTTGGAAAAGTTTTAAATTAACCACTGGTCTCTATTTCAACTTAATGACGCATTCTCGAACTATAAATTTGGCTATTAAGGTAGGGGGTTACATTTTTGGTATCAGAGCTGTAGTTCCTGGCAAGGGTAGGATTTGCTAGGATAGTTACTATAGTTTGTTGCCTTAGTCATAAGAAAATGACTTATGATTTTTGTGGTATACACATGAGTATGATTGCTGGTTGCCGATATATACAAGATTTAAGAACTATGTGTATACATTTGTTATGATACTGACATGGTGAATCATTGTAGAATTGAAAGACACAATGGTTCACCCAAGAAACAGAAGAGTAGAACCAGAAGTGGAGGTGGTGCTTAATGACATTCCACCAGACCCTATGCGGGAGATGATGGGGTTGATTCGTGATCAAAGAGATATGATAGCTGAGCTGAGAGAAGAGCTCAGAGAGGAAAGGGCAAAACGCAATGAAGACCGCGGCCACTCCACTCACGAAGAGGCCCAAGAGGACACACATCACAAAGAAACCGCTGAAGGCTCCATTCGACCTCCAGAGTCACCTCCTCACACCGAACCAAACCCAGAGTTACATGGAGTACCAGCCCGTGATGAGAGAGATCTGCAGTATTGGGTCTCCAAATTCTGCAAACATCTACCTCCGGTGTTTAAAGGCAGATTTGATCCTCAAGTAGCTGAAGACTGGTTGAACAGACTAGAGAAGATCTTTGAGGTTCTTGAATGCCCATCAGAGGTGAAAGCACGGTTAGCGGTGTACAAGTTGGAAGGAGATGCAGACCGTTGGTGGCGGAATATCGCCCTAACACTTCGAAGCCGCAATATACCACTGACCTGGGAAGTGTTTCAACGACAGTTCAATGAGAAATATTTCCCCAAGTCAGTGAGGCTTGAGAAGGAAACTGAATTTCTAAATATCAAACAAGGAGACACGGAGACCTTTGATGAGTATCTGTCCCGTTTCGTTCGGTTGTCCCGATATTCCTCCTATCTTCGGAGTATGGATGACGAAGAATGGAGTTCAGACATGCTTATTCGTGGTTTAAGACGAGAACTGAGAAAGAGATTGGCCACTCACTTGTTTACTGAGTTCAATAAAGCGGTTGAAGAATGCAGAATCACAGAAAACAATCTGAGAGATTTGTATCCTGCCAAAGTTACCAGCAACCGCAGTGAGCCTAGTAAAGGGACTACTTCCCAAAAGCGAAAGGGACAGGGGTTCTCAGCTAAGGGTAGTGGTAAGAAGCCTTATCAATATGAGGGTCGTGATAATCAGAAAGCCCCCACAATATTGACATGCACTCGTTGTGGGAGGGCACATCCTGGTAGAACATGTATGGGGCAAGTAGTTTGTTATAACTGTAAACAGCCCGGACACATTGCTACTGAATGCAGACGGCCGCCAACAGAGCAAAGGCCCAGGAATCAGGCCAGGGTGTTCACCATGACACACGAGGAAGCCCGGAAGTCCCCCGACCTGATTCAAGGTAAAATCTTTATCAATGGTAGTTTACTGCAAGCTTTATTTGATTCGGGTGCAAGTCATTCCTTCATTGCCTATGATTGTGTGAAGCGCCTGGGGTTACATGTTCATAAATTGCCATTTGATTTGGTTGTGTCGACGCCGATGGGTGTCAAGGTTGTGACAGCTGAGGCTTGTTTGAACTGTATAATAACTGTTGAGGGGTATGAGTCTACTGTTGATTTGATTTGTCTGCCGCTCTACCAATTAGAAGTCATATTGGGTTTTGATTGGTTGACGGTGAATAATGTATTGCTGGATTGTGGAAACAAGAAAATAGTGTATCCTAATTCCCATAAGGATGATAATGTGAATTCTAGTTTGAACTTCCTCTCAACGGCTAAAGCTGAGAAATATCTAGAGAAGGGGTGCCAGGGGTATATGGTATTCTTTTCTGTGCAGGGAGAGATAGAAGAAACTTTAGAAAGTATACCCGTGGTAAGAGAGTTTCCTGAGGTATTTCCGGACGATCTTAGCGGATTACCTCCGGAAAGGGAAGTGCAGTTTCCAATTGAAATTGTGCCTGGAGCTGGTTCTATATCAAAAGCCCCATACCGAATGGCCCCAAATGAAATGGCGGAGCTAAAGAAACAAATCGAAGACTTACTTGAAAAAGGGTTCATCCGACCCAGCGTTTCACCATGGGGAGCTCCAGTATTGCTTGTTAAGAAGAAAGACGGGAGTCTAAGACTGTGTGTGGATTATAGAGAGTTGAACAAGATAACCGTTAAGAACAAATATCCTCTCCCGAGAATCGACGACCTTCTAGATCAACTGTCTGGTTCTTGTGTATTTTCGAAGATTGATCTAAGGTCGGGTTATCATCAGCTACGAGTGAAGGCAGAAGATGTATCGAAGACTGCCTTCAGAACTAGGTATGGGCACTATGAGTTTCTAGTAATGCCCTTTGGCCTAACTAATGCACTTGCTGTATTCATGGATTACATGAATCGTGTCTTTCGACAATACCTAGACCAATTTGTAGTGGTGTTTATCGACGAAATTCTGATCTACTCTAAGAGTAGGGAGGACCACGAGCATCATTTGAGAATTGTGCTGGGAATATTGCGTGAAAAGCAGCTCTATGCCAAGTTAAGTAAGTGTGAGTTTTGGCTTCCAGAAGTAAAATTCTTGGGCCATGTTATCTCGCAAGAAGGGGTCTCAGTGGATCCCAGTAAAGTGGAAGCAGTACTTGATTGGAAGAGGCCAGAAACTGTTGCTGAGATACGCAGTTTTCTGGGTCTTGCTGGTTACTACCGGAGATTTATTCAAAATTTCTCCCGGATTGCCTTGCCGATGACCAAGCTCACACGAAAAGATCAGCCGTTTAAGTGGGATGAACGTTGTGAAAACAGTTTTGTTGAGCTGAAGGAGAGGTTGACCACGGCACCAGTGTTGATTATACCCGATCCTAGCTTGACTTATGTTGTGTACAGTGATGCGAGTAAGCAAGGGTTGGGGTGTGTCCTTATGCAGCAGGGACGAGTGGTGGCCTACGCCTCCCGACAGCTAAAGCCTCATGAAATGAACTATCCCACTCATGATCTGGAGCTTGCGGCGATTGTGTTTGCATTGAAAATATGGCGGCATTATCTGTATGGTGTGACAGTAGAACTGTATTGCGACCACAAGAGTCTCAAGTATTTGTACAATCAAAAAGAGTTGAATATGAGACAACGCCGGTGGATGGAGTTGCTGAAAGATTACAACCTAGAGATCAAGTATCATCCGGGTAAAGCTAACGTCATTGCGGATGCTCTTAGTGAAAGACAATACTAGTTGCAGCAATGATGATTCAAGAGATGAAATTGATAGAAGATTTTCGGGACTTGAATTTGTCAAACCAGATTGTCTGTGCTAATTATAATGTTTCCCAAGGGGAAAGTGATCTGAGGGTTGAGATTGAAGAAGCTCAGAGACAAGATGGCTGGATACAGCGGAATCTGGCTAGAATTGAACGGGGAGAAGCTCAGGGCTATGATCTGTCACCTAGTGGACTAGTTCGCTATCAGAAGAGAATTTGTGTTCCACTTAAGGCGGAGTTGAGACAGAAGATTCTAGATGAAGCGCACAAGAGACCATATACTCTTCATCCTGGTATGACCAAAATGTATCATAATCTGAAGTCTATGTATTGGTGGCCGGGTTTGAAGAGTGATGTGACAAAGTATGTAGCGAGGTGTCTCACTTGCCAGAAGGTAAAGATTGAGCACCAGAGACCGCCTGGTTTGCTTCAAAGTCCTGAGATTCCAGAATGGAAATGGGAAAGTGTGACCATGGACCTGGTGGTGGGATTGCCCAGGATAAGGAATTATGATCCGATCTGGGTAATTGTGGACCGATTAACGAAGTCGGCACACTTCATACCGATTAATGCTAGTTACTCTCCGGACAAGCTAGCAGAGATTTATATCCGAGAGATTGTGAAACTCCATGGCATACCGAAGAACATCATTTCCGACCGTGATCCCCGATTCACTTCGAGATTTTGGAAGGCGTTGCATGATGCATTAGGAACTCAATTGAGATTCAGCACGGCCTATCATCCTCAGACAGATGGTCAATCAAAAAGGACTATCTAGACACTAGAGGATATGTTGCGAGCTTGTGTTCTCGACTTCAAAGGTAATTGGGATCGCTTTCTTCCACTTGCTGAATTCGCTTACAACAATAGCTATCATGCGAGCATTCAGATGGCGCCGTATGAAGCGTTGTATGGGAGAAAGTGCCAATCACCCTTGTGTTGGAATGAGTTATCTGAGAGGAAGCTTTATGGGCCAGAGCTTGTTGATCAAACCTCAGCACAGATTCAAATCATCCGTGAAAGGCTTCATGCAGCACAAAGTCGACAGAAAAGCTACGCTGACAAGAGGAGAAGGTCTCTAGAGTTTGAGGTGGGTGATCATGTTTTTCTGAGAGTATCACCAGTTACAGGCATCGGGAGAGCTATCAAGCGGAAGAAGCTGAGCCCAAGGTACATAGGTCCTTTTGAGATTCTTGCGAGAATCGGACCTGTAGCCTATCGAGTAGCCTTACCCCCGAACTTGAGCAGGCTCCATAATGTGTTCCACGTTTCCCAACTGAAGAAGTACCAACCGGATCCATCTCATATAGTTGAATATGAAGAAGTCGAATTACAAGACAACTTCACATATACGGTAGAGCCAGAGCAGATCATTGATCGAGAAGAACGACGGCTCAGATACCGAAGCATTCCATTTGTGAAAGTGATCTGGAAGGGAATGACAGAAAGAGAAGCAACTTGGGAAGTGGAAGCGGATATGCGTAGACGTTATCTGGAGTTTATGGCTCAAGTTGTGTAACAAATTTCGAGGACGAAATTTATTGTACGGGGGGAGAATTGTAATATCCCAAAATGTACTCAAGGACTAAATGTACATAATAGATGATGGGATTAATGACAGAATTATCTCTGGAAATTTTGTTATGTCTTTAGTTAAATTTCACATGCAAAATTGGCAAATAAATACTATATTGCAAGATGTTATTTTACAAGATCATCTTCTTCTTCAAAAGGCCATGATTCATGTATGACAAGGGGGAAAACCAAGAGAAAAATACCTATTGGCTATTAAATATGACTTATGGAAGCAATTGGACCAAGTTATAAAAGATGAGGACTTGGTCAACAATCTCATGCTAAGTCTTTTATCACTTTTTCTCTTCTTCATTTCGGTCAAGGAAATGCTAAGAGAGATAGAGTAAGCATTTAATCAATAAATTCCATCCCCTCAAGTCAATTATTTCGGCTATGTCATCAAGAAAGAAAGAGAAAAGATGAAGCAAAGATATCTTGGCACATTTTGGACGTCCAACACATGAATAAAGAAAAGACTTGGTGAATCAATTTTGACCACAAATTTTTACCACCTTTGGACCACAATTTCGGCTGCCTCTTTAAGTGATAAGGGAAAGGAAAATCTGATTATTATTCACTCTCTCTCTCATTCTCTAAGTCGGTTCAGCAGTGCAACCCGAGAGAGCAAGAAGGAGCAAGTGAAGGTAAGACTTTAATCTTGATTTTCACCTCCTTAACCTCATCTATGGCTCAAGAGTCCTTCATGAAACTTGTTCCTCTCTTCCTTAGCTTCATTTCTATGGTTTTTGTTTTTGAAGAAGAGGAGTTTTCAGCCATCTTGCACGAACAAAAGCTGAAGAATCAAAGAAAGAACTTAAGGAGGAGCACTAGGTGAGTATTAGCATCAATTTGAGCTATTGGTTGTGTTGGTTGGATGAGTATTTTGGCATGTGTAAATCTGCCCTGATTTTGGCTAAACAAGGGTTTGGGTAATTCATGATGTTTTGGTTATGTTATTGGTGGTTTATGATCATTGGAAACCATTTGACATAAGTTTGATGCTGAAATTAGAAGTTGGTAATTGTTGGGATTTATTTTGAATTTTCTGCCAAAACAGGACATGGAGAATGAGTGGGAATTTGTTAATTTTGATGTTACCATTGTGTTCTACACGAAAAATTATGTGGGAATAGCCCTAGGTTGTGAATTTTGGGTCATTGGAACTCAAAGTGTAAATTTGGGTTTTCAGCCTGAACAGAATTCCAGCGAGGTACTCTGCTTGTGTGGTGTTTTTGGATAACCAAATGATCTCTAAAAATTTTGAAACTTTCCAGTATTAAAGTTCACATTCCAAGCTTCAAAATGGACATATAATTTGTGTCATTTCGTTTTTTGAGCTGTGAGTTCTGGTTGCCCAAAGTTTGATGTCGAAACTGGACTTAATTCTGGAGCAGTGTGGGATTTTGTGTAATTCTGGAATTGTGTGGTGATTTCCAGTAATGATTCATATTTTTCCTATGAAGAGGACTTCAATAGCTTTCCATAGGACTTGGGATCACCTCATTTCAATTTTTGTAGAATTAGTTATGATTTTTCAAAGTCTGGAGAAAATTCTGGCAGATTTGGTCTTTTATGCGAAAATTGAAGATGTAATGGCATAATGTAGTATTGTTGAATTTTGAGGTTAGTAATTGGTCTTTTAGGTTAATTGACCACTTTAACTCCTTAGTTGATTTGATTAAATGCCTCTAATGATAACCAACTTGAGTATTTGAATTAAAGAATTGGATTAAGTAATAACCTATCGCCCGTAATTCTAATTATAGGATTTGACATTTGCCCTGCACGTGATAAACCAGTGCCAGTGCACGAGCGGAAAGAACAAGGTAGTGACTCTTTCTCTTATTATGTGTATGATGCCTTGCATGTATGTCATTTCATTGAATATGCCGTGATGTAACATTGCCGTTGTGAAATGTCATTGTTGTGCTGTTGTGAAACATGCTGTTGTGAAATATGCCGTTGTGAATGCAGCGAAAGCTGTTGCAGAAATGCCGTTGTGTTGTTGTTGTTGTGATTTGCTTACATGCTTTGTGATTGTACATGTTATAAGTGAATTGTTACTACTGAGATTCTTTTGAATCTCATTCTTTCCAATGACTAACCTACAGCAGGGCAAGCGGTTCAAAGGAAAAGCAAGTGACAAAGGGCGGTTAGAGCTCCTAGCTAGGAGTTTTAATTTTGGTAGTTGGTTGTCATATTTTGTTGGGGATTAGTTGCACATGTTGTATATATTGAATAGTGTTGTGTAATCCCCTATATGGGAAACTAATCATTGTAAACCCTTTATTACGTAATGAAACCTGAGCGTTGTCAGGAATTTTTGGTTGCACTCTGATATGTATGAATGAAACCGAACTGGACAGACCAATTATATTCGAGATGTGAATGTGAGACCGTACTAAACAAGTTTTGGAAAAGTTTTAAATTAACCACTGGTCTCTATTTCAACTTAATGACGCATTCTCGAACTATAAATTTGGCTATTAAGGTAGGGGGTTACAGTCGCCTTCGAAAGTCATTTTTTTTTGTAGTGAACTGACCATTTAGGTCATTGCCAAAGATTTGAAAATAGTTAAGGAATTAGAAATAATTGACCATTTAGGTCATTGTGAAAGATTTGAAAATAAGGCAGCTACTCAAGAGATGACAGAGAGAGCAAGAGAGCGAGACCGTTCTAGAGAGAGAGTTCTTCCAGTGCTGACATCGAAGGAGCAAGACAAACTGAACCAAAGCCGTAAGAAAGTTCGGACGAATAGAGCTCATATCCCAATGATCAATCCTTGGTGCCATGAGTTGAAGAGTGGATGGAAATGGAGGAACAGGGGGTCGGTTAAACCAATGAAAAAAATAGAGCATTAGATGCGAAAGGGGTGTAGGAAAATGAAAATCCAAAATGACCTTGGAAATCCTTTAAGGATGCTGTATACCAAGGTAGATGTGATAAAGAATAAGAGGAGGATTGGTGGAGTGGAGATAGATGGAAGGAACGGATCAAGGTGCAGTTGACAGACATGGGCCCTAACGTGATTATCTCAGCAACAGAGAAAGATCGACTGGCTAAAAAATGGAAAAACTCTTTGATTGTTAAGCTTCTAGGAAGAATGATCAATCCAAGGTACCTTGAGATAAAGGTACAATAGTTATGGTCAAGACAAGGAGAAGTTGACATGATAGACATGGGAATGGGATTCTTCATAGTGGAATTCATGAATAAAAATGATTATGATCTAGCATTAACAGGTGGGCCATGGCTGATATCTGATCACTATCTCGTGATGCAGCCCAAGAAATAAGACTTCACACTAAGAGAGGAGAAAATTACCAAGGTGGCAACTTGGATCAGATTGGATGAACTAGCGCTAGACTATTATGATAGAGGAATCTTGTATGTGCTAGGATCTCAGATCGGAAAGCTGCTAAAGATAGATATGAACACTCTTAAGAGGAAAAAAGGGCGGTTTTCCAGAATGTGTGTATAACTCGATCTAGAAGCACTGCTATGTCCGTTTATACTGATTAATAGGAAGGTGTAAAGGGCCCAATATGAAGGCATACACCTGATTTGTGTGAGACGCGGTAGATATGGGCATAATGTCGATCATTGTCCCAATAATTCTTATCCTCAACAGTTGGCTAAGCTAGATGAAGGAACGCAGAATGAGAGTGCCGTTAACTCTAATTAGATAGTTCTGAGGATTGTAACGAAACAAGTGAAAATGACGGCGAAAAGAGATGAAGCTGCTCTTTATGACTGGATGGTTGTCCAGTGCCCATGGCGGAACAGAAGACCTAAAATGTTGAAAGGAAAAGGGAGGAAAGCTCAACTAGAGTTAAGGAACAATCATGGTGTTGGTCTAAGTGGGTCATGTCACTACAAGAAAACACCCAATTTCTGACGGAATCCTTTCCGTGGCAAATTCTGATAGAATTTCTAATTGAAATTTCGTCGGAAAACTATTTTCAGTGGCAAATTTAGCCACATAATTTCCGACGGAATTTTTTCCGTGGCAAATTTCAACGAAATTTCTGATGGAAAAATAAAAAATTATTAATTTTTAAAAAAATAATATTTATAAAATTAAAATATTAATTATTAAATAACCTTAATTATTAAAATTATATTATTATTTATTAATATTATATTTATAATTTTATATTAAAAATAATATTTAGAATATTAAATTATTATTTATTAAGTAATTTTAATCAAAACATTTTTTAATTAAATATATAAATATTTTTTTTTACGTTTTTATTAAATTTTTCATTATTTTTAATTATATTATATTTAATTAATAATTAATTATATGTATGTGTGTGTGTATATATATATATATGATAATATTGTATATACAATAATATGTAACAATATGACAGGTTCATTTCGGTGCAATTGGCAAAGACTCGTGCGCGAAGGCGTCGGCAACCTAAGGTCGCAGGTTCGAACCAGAGGAGAGGCACTTGCAGGAATTATTAGATGTGGACACGTGGCAGTACGAGGATGAGACACATGGTAGCACGAGAAGGAGACACGTGACAGCCAGGGGAGAGGGACACATGGCGCATTAAGGAGCAAACACATGGCATTTGGAAATTAAAAAAAATTTGAAACTTTTTTTAAAGAAATTTGATACAGAAAGGAATTCCGTCGGAAATTCTAATGGAATCCGTTCCATTGGAAATTCCTGACAGAATTGAAATCCCATCGCAAATTTTTTTGTGACGCACCTATTAGCAACGGAATGGATTCTATCAGAAATTCCGTCGGAAAAGATGATTCCATGGCAAATTCCATCATAAATTTAATGGTTTTTTACAGTGCGTTATGGGGCATTGAATCAAGAAGATGGTCAAAATAATGATCATATGGGGATGCAATGTGAACCGAAAGGGCACTTAAAGATATCACCAACACTGTTGAATCATCATCGGTGCAAGAAAAGGAAAAGCACATAAATAGTGGGAGTAGAGTGAACAGGTGATTGGACCAAAAAATATGAAGGTTACCATTGGGCTATTGGTGGGTACAAAAAATAAGAAGGGAGCTGATATTAAGAGCCAAACTGGACCCAGTGATAACAAAAACATGGAACACCTTATGAAAGCAAAAAAAAAAAAAAAAAAACTTGGGGCTGGAAGATCAAAGTGACAAGAAGATGGGATCAATTGTGATAGGTTCTGGAGGAACTCAGCAAAGCAAAGAGAGTTTACCACAACACCGAAAAGGGAGTTGTTAATTTTGCTAAAGCTCATGCCTAGATGGTGGTGGATTATGCAACTAACCCTTTGGACCTAGGCGAAAAGGGGGAGAGGAGGTTTAGCATCTGAGTGAATCCACTAGCTATGGCTATAGTTGATAATGGTGTGTCTGACATGGACAAGGACAGCTAAAGTAGGATTGTGTGATGATGATTCAAATTATTAATCAGGTTTGTTTTAATGATTGGTAATATAATGATTTGGAACTCTTGGGGTACTGGGGGTAATATATTTGTGAGACTTTTAATTGAGTTAAAGAAGTGATACAATCTCTGATGTATTTCCATTCTTGAACTAAGAAGGAATGGTGATGTAGCTAGAAGGATTGCTTGTAGAGTGGGGTTTGAAAATGTAGAAGTAGCGGAAGCAATAGGCTATAGTGGAGGAATATGGTGGTTTTGGGCTAAGACATTTGATTTATCGATTAATTTCAAAACATCTCAACTTGTGCATGGGTGTGTAAATGAAGGAAAAAGAGATGCAGGGAACCTAACGGTTGTCCATGGTCATCCTACTCAAGTGAAGAGAAGGGAATTATGGAACCATTTGATGATATTGCTTCAAATTGGGTTAATAAATAGTGTGTAGGAGGTGATTTTAATGCAACGTTGAGGTCTGATGAACATAAATCGGTACGCCAAACTCAAGGTAAACCAGACCGGAGTTTTCAAAATTGGTTGAGTGAGTGCAGAATGGATGAGGTGGATTTTCAAGGCCCTTTATTTACATGGAGTAGAGGGGATGTGTCGAGCATGTTAGATAGAGTGGTTGCAGATAGCAAATGCGTGGAACAATTCCCTGAGGCTTTGATTGTGCATTCACCGAAAAAAAGTCAGATCATTACCCTTTGTTACTAAAATTGCATGGGAATGAGAACAAACAAATGTGTCAGAAATCATTTAGATTTTTTGCACCATGGGTTACACATGAGGATTTCCTGTTGATTGTTAAAAATTCTTGGAGGAGCAGTAGATGTTGGGAGGAAAATGTCAGCAGTTTTACAAAAGAAGTGGGGAATTGGAACAAAGATGTATTCGGTGATATAAATAAGCACAAAGTGAGTCTCTTGAATCAACTTGAAAAATTGAACAAGAAGGGTGATGAGAACTTGACTTGGGATTGCGTGAGAAAGGAGGTATGGGAGGAACTTGAGAAGTGCTTAGTTCAGGAAGAAATTATGTGGCTCCAACAATCTCGGTGTAATTGGTACAAACAGGGAGATAAAAACACAAAGTACTTTCATAGTACAACGAAGTATTTTAGGAGGCGCAAAAAAATTGAAGCACTAAAAGGAGAAGATGGTGAGTGGTGTTATGACAAAGAATTAATTAAACAAGTTGGTTTTGACTTTTTCACAAAACTATATATGGTTGACCAAGAGTACAGTGATACAGTGGAATTCGGTTGTTCTTATCCTGAGGTGGCAGAGTCATTATTAATTTCCTTAGGGAATATTGTATGCCATACATAGGCCAAACAAGCTATCTTCAGTATGGGACCACTTAAATCCCTCGGACCAGACGGCTTAAATCCGCTATTTTTCCAAAGTTAATGGAAAATAGTAGGAAATTCAGTATGTTCTTTGGTTACATATATCTTTGAGCACCCGGAGGAAATAAAAAGAATTAATGCCACAAACATTGTTCTTATCCTAAAGGTAGATGTTCCATAATCATTTCTGGATTTTCGCCCAATTAGCCTTTGTAATGTGGTATACAAAACCATAACAAAGATATTGGCAAATAGACTTAAAAGTATAATGCCTATGGTGGTTGCTCCTAACCAATGTAGCTTTGTGCCAGGTCGTTAGAGCTCTGAATATCATTCTTGTGTAAGAGATCATTCACTCAATGCGAAATATGAAAAAAAGGATTGGGTATATGGCATTAAAAATTGACCTTGAGAAGGCTTATGATCGTGTTCACTGGGAGTTTGTATTATGATGCTTGCAGGAGATTGGTATTCCATCTAATCTTGTGGATATTGTCAAATATTGTTTATCTACCGTTGAAATGTAGGTTTTGTGGAATGGGGAGAAGAGCACATCTTTTTCTCCTGCCCGTGGCATTCGGCAGGGAGACCCGTTGTCACCATATTTGTTCATTTTGGCTATGGAAAAATTTGCCCATCTTATATAGAGTGTTGTCCAGGAGGGAAGCTGGTTGCCATTCCATTTAAAAAAGCATGGTACGACTGTCTCACATGTATGTTTTACAGATGATTTAATACTTTTTGTCGAAGCTAGTACTACTCAAGTTGCCATAATAAAAGCATGTCTAGATGATTTTTGTGTGGCATATGGGGAGAGAGTGAATGTGGCAAAATTCAGAATTTTCTTCTCCAAGAATGTGTGTCACGCGAGAAGGAAAGAAATTAGTGAATTTTTGGGATTTAGCTTGACAAATGACTTGGGAAAGTACCTAGGAGTTCCAGTTCAACACAAACGAGTATCAAAGGGTATGTTTGAATATGTGCTAAGTAAAATGGATAATCATTTGGTGAATTGGAAGATGAACTTGTTATCATTGGCGGCAAGACAGACTCTAGTAACCTTAGTGATGGCTGCTATTCTGGCATATACCATGCAATCTACATTATTACCTGCATGCGTAGGTGATGCAATTGACAAAAAATGTAGAAATATTTTGTGGAGATCAATAGAATCACAGAGAAGGGTTCACCATGTGGCTTGGAAGGATGTAAGAAGAGAGAAGAAGGAAGGGGGCCTTGGAATCCGACATGCTTATAAACAAAATGAGGCTTTCATGGTTAAGATTGGTTGGGGATTGGTAAAATACAGGGATACTTTATGGGTGAAGTTTTTACAGGAAAAGTACAAATGTGGGAATGATATAATGCCTAAGGTTGAGAATAGAAAATGTGAGTCTCAGACTTAGAAAGGTATTCGGTGGGCCTGGAACTTGGTAGAGAAGGGTATGGTATAGAAAGGAAGAGATGGATTACGGGTTAAGTTTTGGAAAGACCGATGGCTTTCTAATTATATGAAGCTAGAGAATTATGTAATAAAACCCTTGTCTGAGGATTAGATGGAAATGATTGTTTCATTCTACACTTTGCCATCAGGAGGATGGGACAGAGATCAATTGAGAAGCTTACTACCAAGCTCGGTACTTCATGACTTCTGGAGGTTGTTCTGAATGGCCCGGTGGGAAATAAAGATACACCATTACAGAGGGAAACACATCATGGAGAAATTACAATTAGATTAGCATATTATCTAGCAAGCAAAGCAACTTATAGAACTCATAGGGGAGGGTGGCGCAAAATATGGAAACTCCATGTTCCTCAAAGATACAAAACATTCCTTTGGTTGGGGGCTATAGGGAGACTGTTTACTAATGATCTATGTGCTTCTAGAGGACTCGGATCGCCCATGGATTGTTATAAATGTGAAGGAGTGTGAGAAGATATACTCCATGTACTTAGGGAATGCCCAACAACTCGCCAGTATTGTATTTCTCTCATTCCCATGCAAATAAAAGATAGGTTCTTTAGAATTTCAGAAATATCATCATGGATAGAATGGAACATTTCCCAGACTACCAACGTAAATGGAGTTGAATGGAGAGTGTTTTACACTATTTTGTGCAGATTACTTTTGCTTAATAGGAATGCAGGTATATTCCAAGATAAAGATAAGGGTGTGAGATCCCTTTTGGTGCAAAGTTCAGCTATTGTCAAATGGGCAGATGCCCACATTTTGTTCGATACGCTGTATAGAGAAGGGGACCACAGATGGGAACCACCACTTGCATGGTGGATCAAAATAAATGTGGATGGTGCAAGATCAATACATAGCGGTTTTGCATCATAAGGAGGTATCGCTAGAAATCATGACAGCGAGTCTTTAAATGGATTTTTGTTTCATATTAGTGTAGCATCTTCTTTTCATGCTGAAACATGGGCAGTCCTTTGGGGACTCAAGCAAGTGTGGGATTTAAATTGGAGGAAGGTAGTGATAGAGAAAAACTGCTGGGATCTGGTACATGCCCTTTACATGGCTAGAGGGAGGAGCATCAGGATGGCAGCTTGTTGGAGGAAACAAGGAGATGGTTACATAGGGATTGGGACTTTTGAGTCTAATAGTGTAACACAAATTCAAATATTGTAGTTGATAAACTGGCAAAAGCAGCTTTGAGTACCACTACAAGAGTTTCTTTTTTTCATAGGGCACTTGAGATGGTTGCCCTGGAATTATCCTTAGATACCTTGTAATAGGTTTTTGTGATTAAAAAAAATATTTGAAAATGGTCAAGGAAACAAGAACAACTGACCTTTTAGGTCAATTGGACCATCTAATGACCTACATATATAAATAGGCACCCTGAAATAGTCTTTAACACCATATTCTCACTACTCTCTGCTACATAGTGATTTCATTCATTAGAGAGAACCAAATATGAATATGGGTGAGATGAATCAGCTCATCATGTTGGTTCTTCTCTAGGCTTTAGGCTTCATATCAGAAGCCAAACCCTTCACAGGTTCTTCATATCTAGCTTTGGGCAGCTTCTTGGAGAGTCTGGATGTGAGCAATATCATGGAGTTAGGGCCAAGCTCTCTGGGTCAAGGGTATGGGGTACCTCCTCCAGGCCCTCCCTCAAGTAAAGGACTTAATAAAGGTCCCGACTTCAGGGGTATCATGGAGTCTGGGTCAAGCCCTCCAGGCCAAGGGAATAGGGCACCTCCTCTAGGCCCTCCCTCAAGTGAAGGACTAAATAAACGTCCCAACTTCAGTAGTATCATAGAGTCAGGGCCAAGCCTACCTGGCCAAGGGCATAGGGCACCTCCTCCAAGCCCTCCCTCAAGTAAAGGACTTAATAAAGGGCCCAACTTCAGTGGTATCATGGAGTTAGGACCAAACCCTCCAGGCCAAGGGCATAAGGACTTAAAGGATATTGCTCTTTTTCATTAGCCAAACTATTCATCCTACGTCCTAGGTTTCAAGTTCTCATATAATTATAATTAATAACTCAATTGAAGATATGTGATTCTATACCAAATGCTCTTTTTTTAGGCTTTATGAAAAAACCCCTAATGAGTTCCAAATTAATGACAAAGAGAGCATATATATATATATAATTAATTAATTAACTACCTGCCTTTTTGCAAAATTCAGCTCACATAAGCTCAAACCAGCTTAATTCTCTCCAAATAAGCCAGCCAATTCTTCCCGGTCGTCTGGCTTAGGAAAACCCTGGCTTTTCTGATTACAACATTCGTAAGTTCCATTTATCACCTTAATTATTCATTTATGTCATGTAATATAACAACAACAAATTAAAGTCTTATCCCACCACTAGGTAGGGTCGCCTATAAGAATTGTATGATGCCATGGCAAGCTTAAGTGGTTCATCGTGTTGGTTCTTGTCTTGGTTTCAAAGTTCATCTAGACGTGCAACATAATTATAAGAGCATCGGTTTCTTCGAGAGGTTGGATGTGAGTGGTATCAAGAAGTTAGGGCCAAGCCCACGAGATACTGGACATGGGGTATCTTATTATCAAGGTTCTTCCCTAAATAAAGTACTCCCTCCGATTCTTAATATAAGATATTTTTAGGGAGTTGATTTTGGTCCTAAATATAGGACATAATTTTCATATTTGTCAATTTTTTCCTAATTTATCTCTATTGGTGCTCCCTCAACAATAATTAATCAGGGGAGGGGAGAAAAGAATTAAGGAAGATGATTAGGGTGCTTTAGAAAATACATATCATATGAACTAACTTCCTTAATCTAATTAAATTAGGTAAATATGTCTTATATTAAGAATCAGAGAAGTACTTAATAAAGGTCCACGAGTCAATGGTAAGGGCACTCAATCTATCCCCTATTGGTAAAAAGAACTTTGATGGTGGACACTAGTAGGTTAAAATTGCTTCTTTATGTGTAACTTTACTTGGCGCTAGTGAATAAATTGAATTTTCTTAAGTTCAATCAAATTAAAGATAGAATTTGTCCTAATTTTTTTCCTTTGTAAAAAGGGTACTGTATTTTTAAGCAGGCTACTGAAAATCATCCAACCGAGCATTTAATCGACTGATGGTTAGTGGTCTAACCATGCAGTGAATTGAGATCAACCCAATTGTGAGTAAAATAATATCATTTAATTAACAACATAAAAATGTTCATATACCACTTTGGTCCTTTTTATAAGTCTAATTTGAAAAACAGAGTTGATAAATTTAATAGATCTACTTTTTCATTTTCTTTCTTTTTTTTTTTAAAAAAAACTCACAATGATAGTGTTCTAAGTTCAGCAATGGAAGGAAAAAGATGTAAAATACTTCCTTTTGATATAATATTACTGGAATGGTTAATGGTTAATTCATACATTGAATTTTTTGTTCAAAAATGGACATTATATATATATATATATAGATAGAGAGTAAAAATTTTTGGATTTATAGTTAAAGAATGCGAACAAGGATTGTAAAAGTTTAATCAATAGTAATTGCCTACACGATAAAATAGAGATTTTGGAAGATATATAAATAAAAGAAAGTTAAAATTTGAAAACATACACTTATATATACACACACACAGTAATTTGAAATAAGCGAAATTGTTATACATGGTATCTCCTTTAGAAAAAAAAAATTAGGGGATTTTTGTTTCTGTTTTTAAAACGGTTTTATAAAATTGTTTTTAAAAATAAGTTTTGAAAAAAAAAATAAAAGAATATGTTTGGATAATTGGTTAAAAAATATTTTTTTGAAGTGATACGGCGGTGGCCATCTCTGACGGTGACATGGAGGTGGTCAATGGCGGTAGTGTGGTGTTAATAATGGATAGGTGGTGACCTCAAAAATAAAAAATAAAAAAAAAAAACAAGAAAACACCTAAAAACTGTTTTAATTTTTTAGTTTTTTTAAAAAACTTATTTTTTAAAAAAAAACTTGTTGAAAAAAATTTTCTAAATAAGTTTTATTGTTTTGAAAAACAAAAAAATTTATTTTTAAAAACAAAATCAAACAAGCCCTAAAATTTTTCTTTAAGTGCAGGAATACTATTTTTTTTTTGTATTTCCTAGAGATGAAAAAAATTAAGAGTTAATATGATTGTTGATCCATACAATTTGATTGAATTTTGATTTTGGCCCTTGTAGTTCAAATAGTTAGTTTTGATTCTTGTAGTTTCAAAAAAAATTGATATGTGTTTACGTATATAGACAAAAACTAAAAATCACTAAAAGTGTGTGGACACAGTCCTTAAATTTGGATCAAATATATATGAAATTATATGGATAAAAACCAACAATTTCTGTAATATCAAAAAATTCATTCACCAAAAATCCCATATATATATTTATTATAATGAATGGAATAAAATGGTGAGTTTTGGTGCACTTGAAATGACAAAAATACCTTTAGAAAATGCCACACGAAAATTGGGCCAATATAAGACATAGAGTATAATTTTTATCTTCCAAAAAACCTATTCTTGAAGGCCAAAATAATGAATGGAAGAACATAAATTTTGGGCCCAATTAATTGAGAATTTTGGCCAAGAAGAAGGAAAAAGGAGGCCTAAATTAAATGTAAAAATATATGGACAAAATGGTCAATTGGCTAAATAAAAAATTAAAAGCCAATATTTTCCTTTTTCATATGGTCTTGGATGTCCAAAAAGAGGGAGCAAGAATGGAATAAATCTTGATGGATAAATATGCCTAAATAAGGAGGAATTGTAGCCTAGTAAAAATTGAGTTGAAAAGTAAAAATTTGTAGGTAAAATAATATTTGAGGAGGTAAAATTGGGATAATTCAATAAACTTCTTTGATCCCTTTAACGACCATTATTTCAGCCAAGTTAAATGGGAGAGAGGAAAAGAAAATATTTATGGCCAAAAACAAAAAGATGAAGCAAGGAAAAGTCAACAAAACCATGTGGTAATTTACATTACAATAATAATATACTAAGGAGATGGAAATGATATTTTTGGAACTCATTAAACCTCCTAAAGGCCATAGCATTTTCAGCCAACATTGGAAAATAGAGAGAGAGAGAGAGAGAGAGAGAGCAAGAGCAAGAGAACTCCAGTGATCAAGTTCAAGATCAAGGTAAGTTAGGTATGAAATTCAAGTGTTTAAGCCTTCTAAATCATGTACAACTCTCTCTAATCTCTACACAATCTTGAAACACATTTGTAGCAAGGCAAAATCAAGAGGAAGAGAGAAAGAAGTGGACAAAAGGTAATCACCAAGACATTGATTTTCTTGTTGATTTATGCTTGTTGGTGGTTATTGTTGTTGTGGTTGTTTGGTGGTTTGTTTTGCTTGATTTTGTAATTTGAGATGATTAAACCCTAAGGGGTTATGCTACTGAATTTTTCATTAATCATGTTCATTAAGTTTGTAAGGGATTGCACAGTAATTAGAAGGGGAAATGAGGTGTTTTGTTGAATGGAATCAAGAAAATTCATTTTTCCCAAATTATTCCATATTACGTCCAGACCTGTTTTGACTGTGTTTGGACTAGATTTTGATGTTTTTATTGACTCCATTGTGTTTAAAATGAAAAATTGTGTAGGGTGCATGTGAATTCTGAAGTGTGAAGGCATTAGGGTGTGAAATGACAATTTTACCCTTAAAACCTTAAGTTAGGGGATGCCAAGGGCATTTTCATTTTTTGGCAGTGAATTTTGCAAATCCGAGGTAAAAAATGGATTCTACACGCGAAATTGTAGAGGAATAGCTTGGGTCATAAATTTTGGAAAAGTATAGTTGGACTGGGTATAAAGGAACTTGGACTAGGTCCTTAGAGGTATTATGGTCATTTCGTAGTTTTAAACTAAGATAACCAACAAAAATGAGTTTAGAGTACATAAATAAATAATAACTTAATTCTTGTAAACTTGGACTTTTAGGACCAGATAGTTTGCCTGAGCCGGATCAGGGTTAAGGAATCGATAATGAGCTAAAAAGGGATTTAAGGTAGTAACTGTATCTCTCATAAACTATGTGATTATTTGTATGCTTCATGTATTCCATATTCTATGGGTGAACATGGTGCCTGGGGCACAGTGATATGAATAGTGCCTGGGGCACAATACCCAGTTATGGTTTGAGACCTAGCTGAGGTACACGGACAAGTAGGGGTTTAGCTCTGAATCGTGTGCACACATCATATACAGTTGAATTTTCATTTACACTATGTGGTGCATAGCATATTTATTTATCGCATTTTATATGATTGATTGTATATTTCTTTTGAGATTCATTTGAATCTCACCCTTTTCCCAAAATTTAAAATATTCTAGCAGAAGGTAGTGGCTCTAGGGGCAAAAATGTAAATGCCAGTGATTGAGGGTTCCAGTCCAGAACAGAGTTGTAGTTGGTTATCATTAGTTTTATTTTGTATATTTTGGGATCTGTATATATTTTTCAAACCCAGTAGGGATTTCTTGTAATGTAAACAAGTACATTGTATCAATATGTTTATGCTATTTCTATATATCCATAGAACTGTGCGTTTATTACTCTACAAATAGCAAAATGTTAAGGGGTTTGACAGTTTTAGTATAAGAGCTAAAAGCGGTTCTGACATTATCAGAATAGTATATTGATATAGTCTTGCTTACACGGTGATAGGAACTATGCATGGGAGGAGATGTTAGCATGATAGATCACCATCGTCGGTTCTCACACCCCAGTTTGGCCCTTCTGGGTAATCAGGGAACTCACACCCCAATTCGGCCCATTGGGTAGTCGGGTGTGTGAAAGGAATATCCGCACCCCCTTGTGTGTTCCTTTCGCCTCCCCACGTCTCGAAGCCACGACCTTAGGGATAATATCATGCTTATGTGAGGCATGGTACCATTGAGCTAAGCTACTAGAGGTGCATCAAAGACAGGATAGATTAAAAAATCCTGAGAGACCGGAAGGTGAGCCCAATCCACCTGAAGAACCTCAACCAAAGCCTCCAATTATGCCAATTCCCGAGGCTAATGTTTTATAGAGATGGTTGGCACAGTTCAGTCAACGGCAACCTCCTGTATTTTGAGGAAGGTTTGATCCTCAGATAGCAGAGGACTAGTTATCATGACTAGAGAAGATTTTTAAAATACTAGTGTGCCTTAATAACATCAAAGTCTAGTTGGCGATATACAAACTAGAAGGAGATGCTGATAGATGGTGGAAGAACATAGAAATGATCTTGCAGGCCAAGAATATTCCGGTAACATGGCGATTATTCCAAGAAAAAATTAATGAAAAATATTTCCCCTATTTAGTTAGACTTGAGAAGAAAAATTTATCGCTGCCTCCAGGTGAAAAGATTAATGAAAATACACACACACACACGATGATTGGTCACAAAATAAAAATTACATCAAAATATGTAAACAAAAGAAGGTTTTTGAAACCCAGGCCATCAGATGATCATTATCATTCCAAGAGACACTTCTAAGGTCAAATGGTCCAAGATATCCTTTACCTTTTCTATCATCTCATCCAGTTGTTGAGAGAAGTGATCTTGCTTCTACATGACCTCCATAATGGTTCCTTGGAGGTGAAAGATCATCTTTGAGTTTTCCTTTGAGGTCGGAGGTCAAGGGGGCTGATAAGAGATGACTACTGCCCCTGACAGAAAGGGAGAACATTGTCTTTTTGTTCTTGCCATGCCACATAAAAGAAGAAAGAGAAATGTAAAAAGGGACTTTTGAATTTGAACTTCAGAACTAAAGGCGCATTAGTATTTATAATCAGAATTGATGGTCGGAAACTTTAGATAATGATGAGACATGATGATATGTGTGTTGGAAGTTGAAACATTGCGTATTTAGACCAATCATCTTTTAAAATGAAATCTAACTAATATTAATGAGACATGCTATACATCTTAAGCGGTCTAAATTAAAATTGTACTTTCAAAGATTAAACGACACTTAGATTGGTCAAGAGTTAAACTACGGTTCATATGAACATATTATGACCTTGTGCCACTAAAACGGGTCTGAATATTATCAAATTATATAATTAATAATACTCAGATAATATAAGTTACTGGTATATTATATATATCATATGCAATCATATATATAGAAATAAATTAACTTGTCAAGTCAAAGACATACAAACAACACAACTTAGCACAGAAACAAGAAATGTTCTAGATCTAGATCAAGATTAGAAATAAAATTTTTTCATGCATGCATAAAAACATCATTTTATATTAAAAAAATCTTCATCCTTCCTCATCATCACCGGAGGGAGGGGAGGGAGGAGAAGAGAGGTTACAAAATAAATTATAGTCAACGTTATTGTTGTCAAGTATAAGATTCAACTTCTTTTTGATAGTGTGAGTTGAGTGACAATTCTTGCAAGGTTGCACTCTATGCATTCAATCCTTGCATGGAGCTCGTCAAGAACCTCCCTCATTGAAGGAGGCAGTGGAGGCGGTGCGTGTAGGGGAGGAAAGGGAGGATGGATTGCCAGACTTCTATGGCGTTTTACCATAATGTTGACTGATCGGAGAGAAGAGGGGAACCTAAAAGACAAGTTTGAAGGGAACAAAAAGACTAGAGGAGTTTAAATAGACATGATAGATGAAGAGTATATTAATTGATTAAAGTGGCTTCAGATTTCGAATAGACGCATTGAGAAGTTTACTTTGAAAGTTGAAGAAACTCTGAAACATTTAAGTTCGATTGTAAAGAAATGACGGTTTCTAAAAGGATGTTTAAACCGGTTGTTTGAGCGAACAGTTTATGAAGTATTTAAATTTTGAAATGTTTCATATATTTAATACTTATCGAGACCGCATTATATTATAACCAATCTAGAAAATATTATTTAGACCGTAGGGAAGCGCAACCGGCCTTAAATTATATCAATATTTGCAAAAATGTCACCGATTCTAGTTTTTAAATTGTCTTCACCTATACGAGGTCTAGATGTGACGGTCTTAAGAAGGCTAGAAATCATATCCACAAATCCAATCTCTCTTATTATTTTATCTCCTCAATGTGTCTAATCAACTTTACATATCAAACTTTAGTAATTTAGAGTTACTTATTTTTCAAATTTTATATTTTAATTAAATATTAAATCTGTACCATTAAAATTTGATGAAAATAGTTTGGGGGGGGATAAGAGAAAGAGAATAATGGTTTGAAAGCCATATCGTGGGGCTCTAAAAAAAAGCTAAATGCATTATTGGGCAACTAACCTAGCTCTATCTCTACGTGGAGCCTATATTTAGTTCATAAGTAATTTAGTGTAAATAACAAATTAACCAAAGAGTATGGAATGTGAATTTCATCTATCTAAGTAAACTAAAGAAGTACTTGTTTATGAGTTTTTCAATGTATAAAGTGAGTGTATGAGTGTAAATGCAAGAGATGAATGTCATAGGTGATTGAGTCCACTAACCATCCTTGTCCAATTTTAATTCTAAGTTATTCTCTTAACTAAGCACAAGGACTAGTAAAAACCCTTACTAATCAATATCCCTAACTTCTCAATTTAATCTAAATATAGACTCAATTGATCAATTAGGAACACCTTGAAGTACTTAGCTTATGATAGACTCATAAAAGATCCTCTCTACCACCAATTAATTCCTAGAAACCTAGCAAACAATTGATTTCAAGAGAACAAGGAAAGAAATTGAATAACAAAAGAGTGCTATAGTTCAATCACAATCCATGAGTACAAATCTAACACAAGTATCATCATCTAGATTACATCAACCGATTAAATTCTCAGCCATATACACAAATCATAAACTCTAGCAACCTAGAATCATAATCTTCATATACATAGAGTAGAAGATGAAATTAAGATACAAAGAACTCTTCTAGTTGCTCAAGGACTCAGGTCAGCTGCTTCATCACCGTTGGAAAAAAATATTTAGCCACTCATAGCACAAATTCCCACCAAAACACAGCTGGAACTTCCTTGCGTCATGGAGATGATTCCGGATGGGAAAATGGATGAAATAACAGATGAAAAATGAAGACGAATAGAACAATCGGTTATGAAGGAAGAAGCGAGTGCGAGACGAAGAAAACAAGTTGGAGAAGAAAGAACAAGTGACTCGTGCTAAATCTGATCTGCAAAATGTAAGAGTGTCCCTCTGTTTTTCTCTGCGATATGATTTCTGGTGAGTATAAAATATAAGGCCTTGTTTGGAGATGGGCAAAAATTTGAGGGATCTTAAGGCCAAGAAGCTTAAGCCACCAAACAATGCCTAATTGCTTTCACAAGCATATTAAAATTAGAATACTAGGAGATAAAATCTGTACATGTGCTCTCCTTTAATTCTGTCTTTGTCCTCCATTAAGTTCCAATGTACCATGTCATCAACTACATTTATGAGATGCACAAAGGCAATATCATATGTTCACAATTAATTAATAATGGGAATAAAAAATATTATTTAAAATAAATCAATTTAGCCAATTTAATCCCCAAATTACCTTTGCACTCAAATCTCTCAGTAATACCTAATTATGCCCAAAAAATAGTTAATCAAATCCCACAAAAGCTAAGGGTAATTACTAAAAAATAGATAAATATTTAGTTCTATCAATGACAAAACTATAGAGAGAAGATTGGCAGTTAATTTGCACTACTACTATCAAAATTGATAGTTATGAGGGACTGATAGTTATGAGGGACTTCTAGGATTTAAGAAATTAATCTTGGCGTTTGTATTAATAAGCCAAAGATGAGAAAATGATCCAAAATGAATGTGGGTGAGATGAGTAAGCTCAAGTAGATCATCATGTTAGTTCTTGTCTTGGTTTGAAGCATCATATCAGAAGCAAAAATAATGGAAAAATCCTTCTTGAGTCAAACAATTAGGGGAAATCTCCTTTGAAGTCAAAAAACTAATACTTCCTCCTGTCGTTTTTTTATAATAGCTTAAAATTTGAATTGTCTTAATTATTTTTATATATAAGAGTCTGACAAGAGTTGAATAAATATTTAATGAGTTTTTTTTTTCATCTTTACCCCTCATTAATTGTATATATTGTATTGATTAAAAAAGTTGATAATACTTATATTTACTTTATTTCTTTTTCTTACTTGTACCCTCATAAATAAGGGCAAAATTGGAAAATGAAGTTTATTTCAAACATACTTACTACCTCCGGTCCTAAATATAGGATATAGTTTGTAGTGTAAATTGCACTACAAACTATGTCCTATATTTAGGACCGGAGGTAGTATTATTTTTAACTACTTTTAATCACTTTTTCAAACTGCATAATTTGGTCATTGAACTCTTATAAATAGAACCGGAGGGAGTATTGATGGTCAGGCTTCTTTACAATAAATGACAATAAAAGTACAAAATTCAAAATTCAAAGAAGAAATGTCTTTTCTGAATTAGGAAATGTGGTTTTGACTCATTAAGGAGAAGAAAAGAAAGGAATAATAAAAATAAAAATATCTCTTTTAAGATAATTGGCTCCCAAAATGTCATTTCAGGTCATCATGATGGGAAAAATAAACAATGAAAATTGAAAAAAAAAAAAATCCAGAATTAATGTCAATTTGGTGGCAAAATAGGATATGTCATCTTCGATCATAAGGAAAAAAAAATTAAGAAAAAACGAAATTTATAAAATGAAAAAATCTTCATTGATTGATTTAACTTTTGAATTAGGAAATGTTATTTGAAAAATACAAAAATATATATATATATATATATATAATTTTTTTAAAAAAAAAATCTCTCAATTGAGCCTCAAATTAGGAAATGTCATTAATAAAAACTAAAGAAAAATTTAAAAAAATGAAAATAAAATAGAGCATTATAGAGACAAACCTTAGGTGATTCTTACAACATTTTGAAGAGAAAAGATGGCAAGAAAGAGAATTCCTTTGTCATCTTTTGTCATGGCAACAGAGATTTTGTTGGTTGAGGAGGTAGCAGCCTCACCCCGTAAAGAGAATACAAGTTTAAATATCGAGAAATATATTTATTGGAAGAGGCAAAAATCCTATAATGTGCCCTAAATTAACCTCAAAAGGAATTAATCTTAAACCCAAAGTGGGCAAGGGACTCCCTTGGCAACTCAAGGAAAAAAAAAAAAAGGTTTAGGAATTGGTAGATGTGACCTAAACAGAGTGAACTTCATTGTTCATCTTCTTTACTTTTATTTTCCTCATGCCCAATGAATAACTATATATATATCTTCATGGTTTTCATATATGTGAACAATATAATGTGATTTGGATTATTGTTTTGCTGTTTTACTTTTTCTTCTTTCCTCCATTTTTCTTTCTTTCTTTATTTTTTCTTTCTTTCTTTTTGTTGACTCCTCTATCCATTTTCCTTTTTTGATTTGTAATTCTAACATCTCTTATTTTGTCTTTTTCTTTTTTTGTGCTCCATATCTCTTCGTCCTTTATTCTCACTCCTTTTCTATATTTTTTTTATTTATTCTTTTTGCCCCTTCCTACACCTGTTGGTAGGATGTAATATTGTTGGCATTATAATAAATCACAAACGGACCATATACAACGCCCAAATCAAACAGTTTATTGACCAAAAGACCACCTCTAATCAACACTAATAAAGGACCAATCCACATACAATAAACACACAATACAAGTAAGCATGTAACCAACTCATAAATGACCAACCACACGCAATGAACCCACACAATCCATTGAATTTTATTTTTTTACCCGATGAGATTGAATTTCATCTTTAATTTTAATTTTGATAATGCCTTTTACTTTAGCAATTAAAATATCAAAAGGCCTACACACATTAAAAAAGAGAGTTAATATCATTGTTGGTCCACACGGTTTGATTGAATTTTGATTTTGGTCCTTGTGATTTGAAATAGTTAGTTTTGGTCTATATAGTTTTATAAAGATTTGATTTGTGTTTAAGTATAGAGACCAAAACCAAAATTCATCAAGTATAGGGGCTAGTTGTTATACCTAGACCAAATCGTTAAAAACCAACAATTTGAAACTATATGGATAAAACATTAATTCAATCAAATTATAAAGATTAACAAAATATTAACCCAAAATATAAAATATTTAAACCATTTTAGTTATACAAAAAACCTGGACTGTCAAGATTTGGAAAACCAGTAGCTCTATGATGAATTATTCTAACTTATAGCAAATCAAAAAAGGTAAATCCAAAGTCCAAGAATCATATTTGATAAATATCACTCTTTACCTAAATATAAAGTCATTTGTACCATATTCTCGCTAGGAATGCATCGAATTGATAAAATTCTGTACTTTTAGCCTTATTAATTTTTTTGTCTCTCCCTAAATTAAAAATGATTTTCACACCTCTCTTTCATCTTTCTCTCTTTCCAATAGAAATTAAATAAGAGTAAAATTGAGAAAATGCCATTAATTATCCTACAAATGAGTTATATTTTGAACCAAACTTTTTCCTTACAAGTGTTTTATATTTAGCCATAAAATGGTAATTATTCAAATAAGTGCTCATTATTTAAGATAAGATTTGAAAATGGAATAACTGTCATTTTAGGTCATTGGGACCATCAAAAGACCTATTATAAATAGGCACAAATCCAAAGTCTAAGAATCATATTTGATAAATACTACTCTGTACCTAAATATAATTCACTTATATCCTATTCTTGCATACTAAGAAATGCATTGAATTGATAAAATTTTCTACTTTTTCCCTTATTATTTTTTTTTTGTCTCTCCCTGCTTTAAAAATGATTTTCACAACTCTCCCTCATCTTTCTCTATATTGAATAGAAATTAAGTAAGGGTATAATTGAGAAAATGTCATTAATTAGCCAATAGATGACTTATATTTTGAGCAAAACTTTTTTCTTATAAGTGACTGATATTTAGACACAAAGTGGTAATTATTCAAATAAGTGCTTATTATTTAAGAAAAGATTAGAAAATAGTCAAGGAAAAATAAATAATTGATATTTTAGATCTTTGGGACCATCAAAAGACCTATTATAAATTAGCACAAATCCACAGTCTAAGAATCATATTTGATAAATACCACTTTGTACGTACATATATCACTTCTACCATATTCTCGCATACTAAGGAATGCATTGAAATGATAAAATTCTATACTTTTGCCCATAATAAATTTCTTGTCTATCCCTACTTTAAAAATGATTTCCACACCTCTCTCTCATCTTTCACTCTTTTTCCAATAGAAATTAAATAAGGGTAAAATTAAGAAAATGCCATTAATTATCCGACAAGTGACTTATATTTTAAACCAAATATTTTCTTACAAGCGGTTTACAAATAGGCACAAAGTGGTACCTATTAAAATAAGTGCTCCTTATTTGGGAAACGATTTGAAAAATGTCAAGGACATAGGAATACCTGACATTTTAGGTCATGGGGACCATCAAAAGACCTTTTTATAAATAGGAACAAATCCAGAGTCCAAGAATCATATTTGATAAATGCAACTTTATACAAAATATAAGTCACTTGTACCATATTCTCGGATATTAAGGAATGCACTGAATTGATAAAATGTTATACTTGTGGCCTTACTAACTCTTTTGTCTCTTCCTACTTTAAACATGATTTTCACAGCTCTCTCTCTCTCTCATCTTTCTCTCTTTACAATAGAAATTAAATAGGGGTAAAATTAAGAAAGTGCAGTTAATTACCCAATAAGTGAATTATATTTTGAACCAAAATTTTTCCTTACAAGTGACTTACATTTAGGCACAAAGTGATAATTATTCAAACAAGTGGTCACTATTTAAGAAAAGATTTGAAAATTGTCTAGGAAATATGAATAACTGACATCTTAACTCATTGAGAGCAACAAAAGACCTATTATAAATAGGCACAAATCCAGAGGACAAGAATCATATTTGATAAATACCAATTTATGCATAAATATAAGTCACTTGCATCACATTCCAGCATACAGAGGAATGCATTGAATTGATACAATTTTTTATGTTTTCCCTTATTAAATTTTTTGTCTCTCCCTACTTTAAAAATGATTTTCACACCTCTCTCACATCTTTCTTTCTTTCCAATAAAAATTAAATAAGGGTAAAAAAATATAAAATACCATTAATTACCCAACATGTGACTTATATTTTGAAGCAAACTTTTTCCTTACACGTGACTTATGTAACATCCTAATTTTTATATAATTATAATTTAAAAATAATTATGAAATTAATAGTAAATTTTGAATAAAAAAAAAAAAAAAAAGAGGGATTTAGTTAAAATATGTTTTTAAAATAATAATAATAATAATAATAATAATAATAAATTAATTTAAAAAAATAATAAATAAAAATATATATATATATATTTAAAAATAATAATTAAATAAATATTATAAATAATATTTTAATAGTATAAAAAAAAAAAAAACAAAACAAAAGGTGTGGGCGCCCGTTGGCGCCCACCATTTGAAAAAAACGGGGGAGGCACATTGTGTGCCTCCCACCATTTCGTTGAATGACTGTGGGCAGTGCCCACAGTCATTTAATGAAACTGCGGAAGGCATCCGCAGTTTCAAGAGGCGGGGAGTATTATAAATACCCCCACTCCCCCGTCCTCACTCCTCACACCTCAGGTGTGAAGAAAAGTGTTGAGTGAAGCATTAGTAGGAGTATTCTCATATCTTTGAAGATCGATAAGGTACTCAATATTACTTCTTATCTCAGAATTATTTTTATAGAAATATTCTAAATAATTTTCTCTTTCTTATGGTAATAATTTTATGATGATTAGAGAAAATTTTCAGATTATGATTTTGGATAAATTTGAGTTTTGTTAACATGATGCTGCAGGAATGTAGAGGATAATTAATAGTTAATTTTAATCAAGTTACTTTTGTTACTTAATTAGCATATAATTTTATAATGAAATCTTTACATAACTAATCTATGAATAATTCTATATTAGGCTTTTTAACCGATTAAATTTAGGTTAAATAATTTATTTGGATTATTAGAGGAATTCTTGAGGTTTTAATCGGTTTAGATTTTTTTTAGGATGATGATTTATAATTTAGCCATTTTATAAATTGATTATTGTAGATTGATTTTTGGCGTATATTTGAGCTATTGGATTAGAAGCTTGTGATTATAATTTTGCTTTGGCGAGAGGTAACCACTTTCCACTTATTATCTGTGTTGATATGCTGTTTGTGAGTATTTTGATATTTACTCCAATGAGTAAAGGTTTATTATGATTGAGAAAGTTTTCATTATATTGTGAAGTATTTTGATATAAAATAGCTTTGTGGAATTTTATGATTTGAAATGAGAAAATTATGTATATATTCGGGAAAATCCCATTGAAATAATTATTGATAAATTATTGTGATAATGGGTTTGGGATAAGATGGAGTATGTTATTTTACCACGTGGTATAGCCTCCATTGGTGCACGATGGTTGGCTGTTTATTGTCCCACCAGTTTCAATGAGGGACTGCCCCACCAGTTTCAATGAGGGGCTGCGACACCGAAAGACCCATGGTCCGGGGCACGTGTTTTGAGGGTTTGGCCGATCCTCATCACGTGACCGGTAAGCTTTTTGAGTGGCCAGTCACATGGTTAGTAACTTAGCCCATGGGTCTAGTCGCGTGGAAATAAGGCGGTTCGGTTGGATTGATGGGAGGTAATGGGAATTGTAATAAGAAATTTATGATATTGAATTTTTATAAATTGTTTTATAAATTGTTCCACTTAGCACCTCATGAACACATGTTAGCATGTGTAATGAGTCGGATAGCTGGTTACTGAGGCTTTTGTCTCACCCCGTTAATTTAACATTTTTCAGGTGATAATTCTTTTGCTGGAATGTCGGGAGGAGCTCCTGAGGCATAGATATATTTCTATATATATCTGTACAGCCTCTTGTAGTTTATTATGTGTTGAATGAATGTACATTGCCACTTATTAGGGACCTTATTTTGTAAACTCTAAATTCCTCTTCGTACTCCGTTTATCTTATAAAGTTGGGTGACCTTGGTTTTGAAATAGAAATGTTTGATATGGCAACTGTAGGGACTTAAATCTTTTATTACCATGGTAGAGTTTTCAAATAAGTTACTTGAACTCTTTTCTACCATGGTAATGATTTAAATCTTTTATTACCATGGTAAAGTTTCCAAATAGTTACTTGAATTCTTTTCCACCATGGTAATGACTTAAATCTTTTATTACCATGGTAGACTTTGCAAATAGTTACTTAAACTCTTTTCTACCATGGTAATCTTTCTTTCTTTTAAAAAAAAATAATGAAATGAGTAATTCTTAAAGATAAGTTAATATTATATTATTATTAAGGAGAGGATCTCACAACTTGGTATCAGAGCTTTAGTGGCAATATATTCTTTCACACATAACCTCCCTGTGTTTTTGTATTGCTATAGGTTGTATCCTAATTATTATAGGGTTTCATCCTTAGGTGGGGAGAAAATGGTTAATACAAGAAAGACTGTCTCTAACGTTGAGCCACTTCCAAAAAATGTTGAACCACAGTTGTCTCAGGAAAACGAGACTCTTTTAGATAAATTATTGACAGCTATGGATGCACGATTTCAACAGTTCGAGGGAGATCTTCGAAAGAAGATAAGAGAAGAGGGGAGCATTCCAAAGCCAAAAGATCATGAGGCTCCTGAGCCCAGTATAGAAGCATCACGGAAAAACGAGCCAGTCGGCTCAACTAATTATGAAGGCTCTGGGAAGAATATTGGGGGTGAGGGATCATCACAACCCAATCCTGAAGAATTAGCTATTAATAAGGTGTGGAAAGGTATTCATCATCATGATCCTGAAAAGTTTCATGGAGATTTAGATCCACTGAAGGCTGAAGCTTGGATCGAGAGTTTGGAGACCATCTTTAGAGCTGTTATTTGTAATGAATATCAAAAGGCCAGAGTGGCCATTATTCTGTTAAGGGATCGTGCTCAAAGATGGTGGCAAAGCACGGGTGGTTTAGATGATTCGAGGACAACTTGGACGGAGTTCAGAACTAAGTTCTTTGATCATTACTTCCCTCCAGCATTAAGACATGAGAAGGAAACAGCATTCTATGCTCTTAGACAGGATGACATGCACGAGGATGAGTTTATTGCGACTTTCATCGACTTATCCAGATATGTGACCTACTTACAACAAAAAGATGACCCGGACTGGAAATCACGTCAACTGATTACTAGGGCCAGGCCAGAGTTAAAACCTTTTGTGCCAATGCGTGATATAAAGAGTTTTGAGGAAACTTGCACCAACTTGAGGATGGCTGCACGTATGAAGCGTGAAATCGATGCTGCCAAACTCCAAGATAATCAGGGCAAGTTCTCCACTTTTAGACCAGTGGGTGGAGAAAACAAGCCATTTGGATTTCATCCTGGGAGTACAAGGAACTTTGGTAGAACGAGTCAAAGGCAAAGGAGTGGATCTCGACCGAGTAATTTTCAGAGTAACTTCCTGAGGAAACAAGGTCAGAGGAGCTATGCTGGAGTAAGCCAACAACCTCGTCGTGAAATGGCAATGTCAGCCCCAAGCGTTAATAATCCTTGCCCAAAATGTGGGAGGTCTCATACTGGCCAATGTTGGCAATGTTTTCAGTGTCATAAGTTTGGTCACACCATGCGATATTGTCCTGAGGGGCAGCAGCAACAGCAGATCAACCAAAGTGGCCGTCCCACTTTTCCTGGCAGAGTATATGCCATGACTCAGGAAGAAGCAGGAGCATCCCCTAATGTTATTAGAGGTACTATTTCTCTTCATGGTCATGATATTATTGCAATGTTTGACTCGGGTGCTACACATTCTTTCATATCTTTTGATTGTGCTAAGAAGTATGATTTCCCTATATCTGTTCTACCATATGACTTGAAAATTTCTACCCCTGCCGGAGCTGTTGTGATAACCGCACATGCTTGTGTGGGTACTACCTTTCGGTTTGAAAACCGAGATTCTATAGTGAATTTAGTATGTCTACCACTAAAAGGCATAGATGCTATTATCGGTATGGATTGGCTAGTGGACAATGATGCCATACTTCATTGTAAGAAGAAGGTGGCCACTTACGCCATGAATACCATATCCGTAGAAGCCCCTATAGTCCCGATGTTGTTGTCAACATCTCGAGCAGATAAGTGTATCAGAAAGGGTTGTCAAGCCTATATAGTTTTCTTCTCTATCAATGTGGATAGAGAAGTTGGGATCGATCATATCAATGTAGTAAAAGAATATCCTGAGGTATTTCCAGAAGAGATATCTGGACTGCCTCCGAAGCGAGAGGTCGAGTTCACCATTGATTTGGTGCCAAGTACAACCCCAATTTCTAAGGCCCCTTATCGGATGTCACCATCAGAGTTGGCAGAATTGAAGAAACAACTAGAAGAGTTGCTCGAGAAAGGCTTCATTCGACCAAGTGTCTCTCCCTGGGGTTCACCAGTGTTGTTTGTCAAAAAGAAGGATGGAAGTATGAGGTTGTGCATTGACTATAGACAGCTGAATAAGGTCACAATTAAGAATAAATATCCATTACCTAGGATTGATGATTTACTAGATCAGCTTAAGGGAGCCGTAGTGTTCTCTAAGATCGACTTAAGATCGGGTTACCACCAGCTTAGAGTTAAGGCTGAGGACATCTCAAAGACTGCTTTCCGGACTCGCTATGGGCATTATGAGTTTTTGGTTATGCCTTTCGGGTTAACCAATGCTCCAGCCGTCTTCATGGATTATATGAACCGGATTTTTATGCCATACCTAGATCGATTCATTATTGTCTTTATTGACGATATTCTCATTTATTCTAAGAATGAGGAGGAGCATCGAGAGCATTTACATATTGCATTGCGTATATTGAGGGATCACCAGCTGTACGCTAAATTGAGTAAGTGTGAGTTTTGGCTTAAGGAAGTGAATTTCCTTGGCCACGTGGTGTCAGCTGAAGGGGTAGCCGTTGATCCTAGTAAAGTAGATGCCGTGTTGAAATGGGAAGCTCCAAAGTCGGTGACTGAAGTAAGAAGCTTTTTAGGATTGGCTGGCTACTACAGGAGATTCATTAAAGGATTCTCTCAAATTGCCATGCCTCTTACCAAGTTGACCAAGAAAGATCGACCGTATATATGGACTGATAAGTGTGAAGCTGCTTTCCAAGAGTTGAAGGTGAAGTTGACTACAGCCCCTGTGCTTACCCTTCCTGATCCTTGTTGTCCATACATAGTGTACACGGACGCTTCCTTCAAGGGGCTGGGTTGCGTGTTGATGCAAGAAGGCAAAGTCGTTGCATATGCTTCTAGACAATTGAGACCTCATGAGGAGAATTACCCAACTCATGACTTAGAATTAGCAGCTGTGGTGTTTGCTCTGAAGATTTGGAGGCATTATTTGTATGGGTCTCAATTCGAAGTATTCAGTGACCATAAGAGTCTGAAGTATCTTGTTGATCAGAAGGAGTTGAATAACAGACAACGTCGATGGATGGAATTCCTGAAGGATTATGACTTCGAGTTAAAGTATCATCCTGGCAAGGCTAACGTGGTTGCAGATGCTTTAAGTCGAAAGTCAATACACTTGTTTCAAATGAGCTTAGAAGAACAAAGTTGGCTAAATGGATTAAGAGATATCCATGTAGTCCCAGATCCAAGAAGGGCTACTTTAAATGCAGTCCTTGGTGAATATGGATTTTATCAGGACCTGAGAGACGCCCAGATGAAAGATGATCAGCTAAAAAGAATTCGAGAAGAACTAGAACATGATAATGTTTTAGATTATGATATTGGGAATACAGATATCTTGAGATACAAGAAGAAAATTTGTGTTCCCAACAATGATGAAATCAAGAAAACCATTTTGGAAGAAGCTCATCGGAGCAGGTACGCTATGCATCCAGGAATCACCAAGATGTATAATGACTTAAAGCAACAATATTGGTGGCCAAAGATGAAGAGAGATGTGACCGAATTTGTCTTAAAGTGTTTGACGTGTCAGAAAGTCAAGATCGAGCACCAGAAACCCCCAGGACTACTTCAGAACCTGGATATCCCTAAATGGAAATGGGATAGCATTTCTATGAACTTTATTACAGGTCTACCACAAATTCGGAACACTTATAATGCTATTTGGGTGATCGTAGACCGATTAACCAAGTCAGCACACTTTTTACCGATCAGAGTGGACTACTCGTTAGAGAAATTGGCTGAGCTGTACATTAAAGAGATTGTTCGTATGCATGGAGTGCCAGAAAGTATCATATCGGATCGTGATCCAAGGTTCACTTCAAACTTTTGGAAATCCCTGCAAGAGGCCATGGGGACAAAGTTAAAGTACAGTACCGCTTATCATCCTCAAACAGATGGTCAAACCGAGAGAACTATTCAGGCACTCGAAGACATGTTGAGAGCATGCGCCATCGAGCTCCCAGGTAGTTGGGATAAGCACTTGCCATTGGCAGAATTTGCATATAATAATAGCTACCATTCCAGTATTCAAATGGCACCTTTCGAGGCTTTATATGGTCGGAGGTGTAGATCGCCATTGTGTTGGACCGAATTGAGTGAAAGAACTATTATTGGACTAGATTTGGTGGACCAAACTTCACGAAAGATTGAAATGATACGACAGAAATTGTTGACAGCTCAGAGCCGACAGAAGAGTTATGCGGATCGTCGAAGGAGACCATTGGAATTTAATAAAGGAGATCATGTTTTCCTAAAGGTTTCACCCATAACGGGCATTGGAAGGTCTATTAAAGCAAAGAAGTTGACTCCCCGATTCATTGGACCATACGAGATTTTGGAGCGGATTGGGTCAGTAGCTTATCGAATCGCCTTACCTCCGCACTTGTCTAATGTGCACAACGTATTCCACGTATCACAATTGAAGAAGTATCGTCCAGATCCGTCTCATGTCATTAAGCCTGAGGAAGTTGAGTTGAGAGAAAACTTAACTTATATAGCAGAACCAGAGAGGATTTTAGATGTCCAAAACAAACAACTGCGGAAAAAGACCATCCGATTGGTGAAAGTCTTTTGGAAGGGTATGACACCTGGAGATGTGACTTGGGAGACTGAAGAAAGAATGCGTCGTGATTTTCCTAACTTGTTTGCTTAAAGTTGCGATTATGCTTGTTTATTTTGAATTATTGTATTCTGATTGTATTCTTGTACATTATTTAAATCGAATTTTGGGGACAAAATTCTATTTAGGTGGGGAGAATTGTAACATCCTAATTTTTATATAATTATAATTTAAAAATAATTATGAAATTAATAGTAAATTTTGAATAAAAAAAAAAAAAAAAAGAGGGATTTAGTTAAAATATGTTTTTAAAAAAATAATAATAATAATAATAATAATAAATTAATTAAAAAAAATAATAAATAAAAATATATATATATATATATATTTAAAAATAATAATTAAATAAATATTATAAATAATATTTTAATAGTATTAAAAAAAAAAAAAAAACAAAACAAAAGGTGTGGGCGCCCGTTGGCGCCCACCATTTGAAAAAAACGGGGGAGGCACATTGTGTGCCTCCCACCATTTCGTTGAATGACTGTGGGCAGTGCCCACAGTCATTTAATGAAACTGCGGAAGGCATCCGCAGTTTCAAGAGGCGGGGAGTATTATAAATACCCCCACTCCCCCGTCCTCACTCCTCACACCTCAGGTGTGAAGAAAAGTGTTGAGTGAAGCATTAGTAGGAGTATTCTCATATCTTTGAAGATCGATAAGGTACTCAATATTACTTCTTATCTCAGAATTATTTTTATAGAAATATTCTAAATAATTTTCTCTTTCTTATGGTAATAATTTTATGATGATTAGAGAAAATTTTCAGATTATGATTTTGGATAAATTTGAGTTTTGTTAACATGATGCTGCAGGAATGTAGAGGATAATTAATAGTTAATTTTAATCAAGTTACTTTTGTTACTTAATTAGCATATAATTTTATAATGAAATCTTTACATAACTAATCTATGAATAATTCTATATTAGGCTTTTTAACCGATTAAATTTAGGTTAAATAATTTATTTGGATTATTAGAGGAATTCTTGAGGTTTTAATCGGTTTAGATTTTTTTTAGGATGATGATTTATAATTTAGCCATTTTATAAATTGATTATTGTAGATTGATTTTTGGCGTATATTTGAGCTATTGGATTAGAAGCTTGTGATTATAATTTTGCTTTGGCGAGAGGTAACCACTTTCCACTTATTATCTGTGTTGATATGCTGTTTGTGAGTATTTTGATATTTACTCCAATGAGTAAAGGTTTATTATGATTGAGAAAGTTTTCATTATATTGTGAAGTATTTTGATATAAAATAGCTTTGTGGAATTTTATGATTTGAAATGAGAAAATTATGTATATATTCGGGAAAATCCCATTGAAATAATTATTGATAAATTATTGTGATAATGGGTTTGGGATAAGATGGAGTATGTTATTTTACCACGTGGTATAGCCTCCATTGGTGCACGATGGTTGGCTGTTTATTGTCCCACCAGTTTCAATGAGGGACTGCCCCACCAGTTTCAATGAGGGGCTGCGACACCGAAAGACCCATGGTCCGGGGCACGTGTTTTGAGGGTTTGGCCGATCCTCATCACGTGACCGGTAAGCTTTTTGAGTGGCCAGTCACATGGTTAGTAACTTAGCCCATGGGTCTAGTCGCGTGGAAATAAGGCGGTTCGGTTGGATTGATGGGAGGTAATGGGAATTGTAATAAGAAATTTATGATATTGAATTTTTATAAATTGTTTTATAAATTGTTCCACTTAGCACCTCATGAACACATGTTAGCATGTGTAATGAGTCGGATAGCTGGTTACTGAGGCTTTTGTCTCACCCCGTTAATTTAACATTTTTCAGGTGATAATTCTTTTGCTGGAATGTCGGGAGGAGCTCCTGAGGCATAGATATATTTCTATATATATCTGTACAGCCTCTTGTAGTTTATTATGTGTTGAATGAATGTACATTGCCACTTATTAGGGACCTTATTTTGTAAACTCTAAATTCCTCTTCGTACTCCGTTTATCTTATAAAGTTGGGTGACCTTGGTTTTGAAATAGAAATGTTTGATATGGCAACTGTAGGGACTTAAATCTTTTATTACCATGGTAGAGTTTTCAAATAAGTTACTTGAACTCTTTTCTACCATGGTAATGATTTAAATCTTTTATTACCATGGTAAAGTTTCCAAATAGTTACTTGAATTCTTTTCCACCATGGTAATGACTTAAATCTTTTATTACCATGGTAGACTTTGCAAATAGTTACTTAAACTCTTTTCTACCATGGTAATCTTTCTTTCTTTTAAAAAAAAAATAATGAAATGAGTAATTCTTAAAGATAAGTTAATATTATATTATTATTAAGGAGAGGATCTCACAACTTACATTTAGGCACAAAGAGATAATTATTCAAATAAGTGCCCATTATTTAAGAAAAGATTTGAAAATGGTCAAGGACATAGGAATAACTGATATTTTACGTCATTGGGACCATCAAAAGACCTATTATACATAGGCACAAATCCAAAGTCCAAGAATCATATTTGATAAAGGCTACTCTATACCTAAATATAAGTCATTTGTATCCCATTCTCACATACCGATGAATATATAGACTTGATAAAATTTAATATTTTGTTTCTCTCTACTTTAAAAACGATTTTCACAACTCTCTCTGATCTTTCTCTCAATACAATAGAAATTAAATAGGGGTAAAATTGAGAAAATGCCCTCAATTACCCAATAAGTGAATTATATTTTGAACCAAATTTTTTCCTTACAAGTGACTTATATTGAGGCACAAATTGATAATTAGTCAAACAAGTGCCCACGGTTTAAGAAAAGATTTGAAAATTGTCTAGGAAATATGAATAACTGACATCTTAAGTCATTGGGACTATCAAAAGACCTATTATAAATAGGCACAAATCCACAGCCCAAGAATCATGTTTGATAAATGCCACTTTATGCCTAAATATAAGTCACTTGCATCACATTCCCGCATACTAAGGAATGCTTTGAATTGATGCAATTTTATATGTTTTCCGTATTAAAATTTTTGTCTCTCCCTACTTTAGAAATGATTTTCACACCTCTCTCACATCTTTCTCTCTTTCCAATAAAAATTAAATAAGGGTAAAATATAGAAAATACCATTAATTACCCAAAAAGTGCCTTATATTTTGAAGCAAACTTTTTCCTTACAAGTGACTTACATTTAAGCACAAAGAGATAATTATTCAAATAAGCGCCCATTATTTAAGAAAAGATTTGAAAATGGTCAAGGACATAGGAATAACTGATATTTTAGGTCATTGGGACCATCAAAAGACCTATTATACATAGGCACAAATCCAAAGTCCAATAATCATATTTGATAAAGGCTACTCTATATCTAAATATAAGTCATTTGTATCCCGTTCTCACATACCGAAGAATGTGTTGTATTGATAAAATTTAATTTTTTGTTTATCTCTACTTTAAAAATGATTTTCATAGCTCTCTCTCATCTTTCTCTCTTTACAATAGAAATCAAATGGGGTAAAATTTTTTAAAGTACATTTAATTACCCAATAAGTGAATTATATTTTGAACCAAACTTTTTCCTTACAAGTGACTTCCATTGAGGCACAAAGTGATAATTATTCAAACAAGTGGTCACTATTTAAGAAAAGATTTGAAAATTGTCTAGGAAATATGAATAACTGACATCTTAACTCATTGAGACCATCAAAAGACCTATTATAAATACGCACAAATCCAGAGTCCAAAGAATCCTATTTGATAAATGCCAATTTATGCCTGAATATAAGTCACTTGCATCACATTCCCGCATAATGAGGAATGCATTGAATTGATGCAATTTTTTATGTTTTCCCTTATTAAATTTTTTGCCTCTCCCTACTTTAAAAATGATTTACACACCTCTCTCACATCTTTTTCTCTTTCCAATAAAAATTAAATAAGGGTAAAATATAGAAAAAACCATTAATTACCCAACAAGTGACTTATATTTTGAAGCAAACTTTTTCCTTACAAATGACTTACATTTGGGCAGAAAGTGATAATTATTCAAATAAGAGCCCATTACTTAAGAAAAGATTTGAAAATGGTCAGGGTCATAGGAATAACTGATATTGTAGGTCATTGGGACCAAGAAAAGACCTAATATACATAGGCACAAATCCAAAGTCCAATAATCATATTTGATAAAGGCTACTCTATACCTAAATATAAGTTATCTGTATTTCATTATCACATAGACACATACCGAGAAATGTATTGAATTGATAAAATTTAATTTTTTGTTTCTCTCTACTTTAAAGATGATTTTCACAGATCTCTCTCATCTTTCTCTCTTTACAATGATATTAAATAGGGGTAACATGGAGAAAGTGTAGTTAATTACGCAATAAGTGAATTATATTTTGAACCAAACTTTTTCCTTATAAGTGACTTACATTGAGGCACAAATTGATAATTAGTCAAACAAGTCCTCACGATTTAAGAAAAGATTTGAAAATTGTCTAGGAAATATGAATAACTGTCATCGTAAGTATTTGGGACCATCAAAAGACCTATTATAAATAGGCACCAATCCAGAGTCCTAGAATAGTATTTGATAAATGCCACTTTATGCTTAAATATAAGTAACTTGCATCACATTCCCGCATAATGAGGAATGCATTGAATTGATACAATTTTATATGTTTTCCCTTATTAAATTTTTTGCCTCTCCCTACTTTAAAAATGATTTTCACAGCTCCCTCTCATCTTTCTCTCTTTCCAATAAAAATTAAATAAGGGTAAAATATAGAAAATACCATTAATTACCCAACAAGTGACTTATATTTTGAAGCAAACTTTTTCCTTACAAGTGACTTAGATTTAGGTACAAAGAGATAATTATTCAAATAAGCTTCCATTAGTAAAGAAAGGATTTGAAAATTGTCTAGGAAATATGAATAACTGATATCTTAAGTCATTGGGACCATCAAAAGACCTATTATAAATAGGCACAAATCCAGAGTCCAGGAATCATATTCGATAAAGGCTACACTATAACTAAATATAAGTCATTTGTATCCCATTCTCACATACCAAGGAATGTATTGAATTGATAAAATTTAATATTTTGTTTCTCTCTACTTTAAAATTGATTTTCACAACTCTCTCTCATCTTTCTCTCTTTACAATAGAAATTAAATAGGGGTAAAATTGAGAAAATGCCCTCAATTACCAAATAAATGAATTATATTTTGAACCAAACTTTTTCATTACAAGCGATTTACAATGTGGCACAAAGTGATAATTATTCAAACCAGAGCTCATTATTTAAGAAAAGATTTGAAAATTGTCAAGGAAACATGAATAACTGTCATCTTAAGTATTTGGGACCATCAAAAGAGCTATTATAAATAGGCACAAATCCAGAGTCCATGAATCGTATTTGATAAATGCCACTTTATGCCTAAGTATAAGTCACTTGCATCACATTCCCGCATAATGAGGAATGGATTGAATTGATACAATTTTTTATGTTTTCCCTTATTAAATTTTTTTTCTTATCCCTACTTTAAAAATGATTGTCACACCTCTTTCACATCTTTCTCTCTTTCCAATAAAAATTAAATAAGGGTAAAATATAGAAAAAACCATTAATTACCGAACATGTGACTTATATTTTGAAAAAAATTTTTTCCTTACAATTGACTTACATTTGGGCAGAAAGTGATAATTATTCAAATAAGGGCCCATTACTTAAGAAAAGATTTGAAAATGGTCAAGGACATAGGAATAACTGATATTGTAGGTCATTGGGACCATGAAAAGACCTATTATACATAGGCACAAATCCAAAGTCCAAGAATCATATTTGATAAAGGCTACTCTCTATCCCTAAATATAAGTCATTTGTATTTCATTATCACATACCAAGGAATGTGTTGAATTGATAAAATTTAATTTTTTGTATCTCTCTACTTTAAAAATGATTTTCACAGCTCTCTCTCTCTCATTTTTCTCTCTTTACAATGAAATTAAATAGGGGTAAGATGGAGAAAGTGCAGTTAATTATGTAATAATTGAATTATATTTTGAACCAAATATTTTCCTTACAAGTGACTTATATTGAGGCACAAATTGATAATTAGTCAAACAAGTGCTCACGATTTAAGAAAAGATTTGAAAATTGTCTAGGAAATATGAATAACTGACATCTAAAGTCATTGGGACCATCAAAAGACCTATTATAAATAGGCATAAATCCAGAGTCCAAGAATCATATTTGATAAAGGCTACAATATAGCTAAATATAAGTCATTTGTATCTCATTCTCACATGCCGAGGAATGTATTGAATTGATAAAATTTAGGTTAAAGTATTCTTTTGATCCTTTATATTTGCTTTAATTTAGGTGTCATTTTAATCCCTTAAGTTTGTAAAGCATACTTTTAGTCCTTCAATATTAACACCGTTAGTTTCATCTAACGGAAAATATTGACTCATCACAATCACATTATTATAATCCTAATTGGCTGCCACATCAACTCAAATTTTTTTTACAAATCCATATTTTAATTAAAATAATAATAATACTAACAAAAAATTCTGAGTTCTTAATCAATTTAAAATTCTAGGTCTTTATCAAATTTTTTTTCATCTCCTGTCATTGGACATGAACTCCCTTCTTCCTCCATTAATCTTCCAATGAACTCTAATCCTATACTTCTACTTATGCCAACACTTCTCACCGGCTACGTGAACCTAGGCAAGTTCACTTTCTCTTCATATTCTACAAGCCTACGGAGTAGAAGTTAAATTTAGGTGGCCCTCCCTCATTAAACCCAACTTTGTTGATAGGATTTTTCAGTTGTAATGGAATTGGTATTGCTTAAACTAAGGTTGGAATCAGAAGATTTGTTTAGCAGGGAAGAAAATTGTTTGTTGTTATATGCTATCTATTGCGGAAACGTCGAAACCAAAATATATTTGATCGAGTCAATTCCAAAGCATTTGATTTAGTTGGGAAAGCCAAAGATATTCTATCTCTCCCTAGCCTCCCCAGGTTTCCACAGTCAAAGAAAAAACATGTTAGAGATAGAAGCATTCATGGAGGAAGAAGAGAGTTGGCGGTAAAATGAGGGTTTCTATGTGGAAGGGAGGAGGAAAAAATTGATTAAAAATCGACAAGTTTTTCTGTTATTATTATTATTTTTGATACAGTTTATGCTATTATTGTTTTAATTACAATATGAATTTGTTAAAAAATGTAAGTTGATGTAGCAGCGAATTATGATTAAAATAATGTGACTTTTATAAATCAACAATTTCTGTTAGATAAGACTGACGGTGTTAATATTGAAGGATTAAAAGTATACTTTACAAACTTAAAGGACTAAAATGACATTTGATGCAAACATATAAGACTAAACGTATACTTTAGCCTAAAATTTATTTTTTTGTTTCTCTCTACTTTAAAAATGATTTTCACAACTCTCTCTCATCTTTCTGTCTTTACAATAGAAATTAAATAGGGGTAAAATTGAGAAAGTGCAGTTAATTACCCAATAAGTTAATTATATTTTGAACCAAACCTATTCTTTACAAGTGACTTACATTTTGGCACAAAGTGATAATTATTCAAACAAGTGCTCACTATATAACAAAAGATTTGAAAATTGTCAAGGAAATATGAATAACTGTCATCTTAAGTACATGGGACCATCAAAAGACCTATTATAAATAGGCACGAATCCAGAGTCCCAGAATCGTATTTGATAAATGCCACTTTATGACTAAATATAAGTCACTTGCATCACAATCCCGCATACTGAGGAATGCATTGAATTGATCCAATTTTTTATGTTTTCCCTTACTAAATTTTTTTGCCTCTCCCTACTTTAAAAATGATTTTCACACCTCTCTCACACCTCTCTCTCTTTCAAATAAAAATTAAATAAGGGTAAAATATAGAAAATACCATTAATTACCCAGCATGTGACTTATATTTTGAAGCAAACTTTTTCCTTACAAGTGACTTATTCAAATAAGCGCCCATTATTTAAGAAAAGATTTGAAAATTGTCTAGGAAATATGAATAACTGACACCTTAAGTCATTGGGACCAACAAAAGACCTATTAAAAATAGGCAAAAATCCAGAGTCCAAGAATCGTATTTGATAAATGCCACTTTATGCTTAAATTTAAGTCTCTTGCATCACATTCCCGCATAATGAGGAATGCATTGAATTGATACAATTTTTTAGGTTTTCCCTTATGAAATTTTTGGCCTCTCCCTATTTTAAATTATTTTCTCACCTCTCTCACATCTTTCTCTCTTTCCAATAAAAATTAAATAAGGGTAAAATATAGAAAATACCATTAATTACCCAACATGTGACTTATATTTTGAAGCAAACTTTTTCCTTACAAGTGACTTACATTTAGGCACAAAGTGATAATTATTCAAATAAGCGCCCATTACTTTAGAAAAGATTTGAAAATGGTCAAGGACATAGGAATAACTGATATTTTAGGTCATTGGGACCATTAAAAGACCTATTATACATAGGCACAAATCCAAAGTCCAAGAATCATATTTGATAAAGGCTACTCTATACCTAAATATAAGTCATTTATATTTCATTATCACATATTGAGGAATGTATTGAGTTGATAAAATTTAATTTTTTGTTTATCTCTACTTTAAAAATTATTTTCACAGCTCTCTCTCATCCTTCTCTCTTTACAATGAAATTAAATAGGAGTAACATGGAGAAAGTGCAGTTAATTACACAATAATTGAATTATATTTTGAACCAAATTTTTTCCTTACAAGTGACTTATATTGAGGCACAAATTGATAATTAGTCAAACAAGTGCTCACGATTTAAGAAAAGATTTGAAAATTGTCTAGGAAATATGAATAACTGACATCTTAAGTCATTGGGACCATCAAAAGACCTATTATAAATAGGCACAAATCCAGAGCCCAAGAATCATGTTTGATAAATGCAACTTTATGCCTAAATATAAGTGACTTGCATCACATTCCCGCATATTGAGGAATGCATTGAATTGAAACAATTTTTTTTTGTTTTCCCTTATTAAATTTTTTGTCTCTCCCTACTTTAAAAATGACTGTCACACCTCTCTCACATCTTTCTCTCTTTCCAATAAAAATTAAATAAGGGTAAAATATAGAAAAAAAACCATTAATTACCCAGCATTTGACTTATATTTTGAAGCAAACTTTTTCCTTACAAGTGACTTACATTTCAGCACAAAGAGATAATTATTCAAACCAATGCTCACTATTTAAGAAAAGATTTGAAAATTGTCTTGGAAATATGAATAACTGTGATCTTAAGTAATTGGGACCATCAAAAGACCTATTATAAATAGGCACCCTGTAACAGTCATTAGCAACATATTCTCACTACTCTCTACCACATAGTGATTTAATTCTTTTGAGAGAACCTAACATGAATATGGGTGAGATGAGTAAGCTCATCATGTTGATTCTTCTCTTGGTTTCAGGCTTCATATCGAAGGTAGACCTTTCACAAGTTCTTCATATCATGCTTCAAGCAATTTCTTGGAGAGGTTTGATGTGAGTGGTATCTTGGGGTCAGAGCCTGGCCCTCGAGGTAGAAGGCATGGGGTACCTCATCCAGGTGGCCTTCTCTCAAGAGAAAGACTTAATAAAGGTCCAAACCTCAGTGGTATCTTGCAGTCAAGGCCAAGCCCTTTAGGTGGAGGGCAAGGGGCACCTCTTCCAGGTAGCCCTCCCTCAAGAAAAGGACTTAGTAAAGGTCCAAACCTCAATGGTATCATGCAATCAGGGCTAAGCTCTCCAGGTAGAGAGCATGGGGCACCTCTTCCAGGCGGCCCTCCCTCAAGAAAAGGACTTAGTAACGGTTCTGACCTCAATGGTATCATGCATTCAGGGCCAAGCCATCTAGACAGAGGGCATGCGGCACCTCCTCCAGGCAAGCCTCCCTCAAGAAAAGGACTTAATAAAGGTCTTGAGCCCAGTGGTATCATGCAGTCAGGGTCAAGCCCTGGAGGCAGCGGGCATGGGGCACCCTATCCAGGCATCCCTCCCTCAAGAAAAGGACTTAATAAAGGTCACAACCTAAGTGTTATCATGTAGTCAAGGCCAAGCCCTCCAAGTATAGGGCGTGGGGTACCTCCTCCAAGCCCTTCCCCCCCTTGCCCAAGTAAAGGACTTGATAAAGGTGTCAACCTTAGTGATAAGTGCTCTCAATCGCCTAGTGTGATATGATATAGGACACTTTAATGGTGGTTGCCTATTAGTTATTACTTCTATGTAAGATTACTACTATATGCAATGAATAAATTGACCTTTTTTACTACATTCCATACTACTTAATGTTTTTCTAGGGAAATTTACTGTTAGGTCATAAGGATGACTGTAATAATTATAAAAAAAATTTGAATAATAAGTGAGCACATGGTCATTCCATGCTGCTCATTTGTTGTGAGATATTTTGGATCATGTTCCTTCCTTGAAAGCTTATAATGATTTTTTTCCCTTTTTCTTTTAACCTGAACATCTGTATATTTCATTCATGAAGAGGCAAATAAGACTCAAACTAGTATAAATCAAAGTTTAGAAAGGGAACGAATGAACAAAACTACACCAAAAGAAAGGCAAAACAACCTTAGAAACTGGGATGGAGAAAACAACAAATCATTGTTAGTGGTTAAACCATGCAGTGAATCGAGGTTAACCCAATTGTGATCAAAATAATATAGTTTAATTAAAAACATAAAAAGTTTCACATATAATCCTGAAAAGAACAATATTTAAATAAAAGGCATTAATTTATAAGTGAATGGAACCTTCATGCATAAATTAAACCACAAAGATAATACAACAAAAGAGTTTACAGCTACATTCAACAACATGTGCGTCGTTTAAGCATTTTCAATGGGCCAAGAGAATTCAAGGAGATCATAGTTTTAACTACAAGTGTTTTAGGTCCTCCATTTGTTGGATAATTAATTCTCCCTTCTTTTCTTCTAGTGCTCAATCGCTTCAAGTATTGACTTCAATTAAGCAGCAGGTTGCAAAGATTTCCATCTTTAGCCATGGAACAAATGAAGTTGTCTTGATGGACATTTCCTCCTTTTGCAATTTGTTTTTTTGTTTGTTTGTTTGTTTAGATTTAGTAGTAATGCTTCTCATTATATATTCTCTAAATATCCTAATTTTTACTCATCCTTGTTACTATATTTGTAATTTTACATTTTTATTTTTATTAATATTATTTGATCTTTTCAAAGAAAAAACAGGATGTGTGTCATAATATCTTATCACGTGCAAATTCCAAGTACAACGAATAATTGAGTACATTAAAAGTTGTTAAATACGGATTAGTAGGGGAAAACAAGCAGCAGAGGAAACAAAAACAAATCAAAACAATCAACGAGTGTTGATGTATAATCATTGGATTCTTAATCAGTAATATATATATATATATATATATATATATATATATATATATATATATATATATATATATATATATATATATATATATATATATATATAAAATAAGACTCTGCCTTGTTCCATATCTACCAGTGCTATTTCCGAGTCCACGAGAAGGGCTATTTCACCTGCAACAAATAAAATCATCAAGAATAAGCTGGGAATTATGTCATACCTCCTCACAAGCCTGCTCAACTTGCAAAAAATGAAACAAAAAATTGAAAAGAAAATGGAACACGGGACGTTGAATTGTCTACTAGAGGAAAGGAGTAATAAATAAAATAGGAGAACAGAGAGAATAAAATTACCATACATGATCATGAATCAAATTCCTTTGAGAAACAATGCCTTTAATCTTGTAGTACTATAGCAAGAAAAACCATATGAATCACCAGTGCCAACACAAACAACAATGACCAACAATATTCTTCATGACAACTAACCTGTTCATTGTTGGAGGGGCTAGATCTCTAAGGAGTATATGAATAATAGATGAAAAAGAAAGTAGTACATAATGTCTTTAAGACGTGGACAACACTTTTCATTAGGCTTAGTTTGTTCCCACCTATATCTATCTTATAGGGTGCAATTTGGATTGACAGGCAAATTTGCTGCAGGATTCAATGAAGACCCTTGAGTATGGATTGCACTCCCAATACTCAAGCTGAGACAACAATGGCTTTTACAAAGAGATAATTTGACTTTATTTTTGTGTGCACTCAAGGACAAAGGCAATGAGTTATCTATTGTTGTTGCGTGATTCTGATATTATATTGTTATTCACAAATAAAGTGATAGTGTAGGGTATTTATAGACCATGAAGAGAAGCCTCTTGAAGCAACACCTTTTCAATTAAAATTCGTAACCACATGTTAGACTCATGAACCAACATAACTTAAATAGTCAATGGTTATTTAAAATAACTCACCACTACAAAAAAGGGTAGCTGTGGCTCTTATTTTTAAACTAACCATGGTGCTTAAGAAATGCCACATATCTCATCGCCACTAAAAGAAGCTGTGGCGCTTATTTTTTTTTTATTTTTAAAAACACTATTCTTGTGGCTCTTCCTCATAGGATGCCACAGGAAGTCTGCACTTCCTTTGACGTTTCCTTAGAAAAGTGCCACAGAAAGTATTATTTTTTAAAAAATAAATTTTTTCATAATTTTCTTTTAGAACTCTATAATTATAGTTGATAACTCACTTGAAACACATTTCCATATCCACAACAAAATGAAGAAAAGCAAACCACAATCAAATAACTCCAAAATAATATAAATTAACAAATAACTAATTAACAAAATCACTACTCAGTAAAATATAAGTGTTAAAAATAAATAATTATTTTACTTATGAAACTCATCAATGTTAACAATTACTACAACAATTAAAAATTATAACTACTACATATCTTCATATACAATCTATATATAATAATATTTAATTTTATCTCATTTATTTTTCAGCATATAAAAATGAGAATAATCTTTTCAAATTACATAACAAATTAAATATAAAAGACATTGAGAAAATTAAACTATTAACTACTAATAAAATTAAATTTATAAGCTCAAAAATAAAAATAAAAAACTTACTGTGTATATGAAACTTGAATGGAGTGAGCTGAAACCTCAAACACAACACCTGAAAAAAATTAATAAAGGAAAAAGAGAAAGAAAAAGTTGCGTGCATGTTTTAAAATTAAAAAAAAAAAAGAAAAGAAAAAGAAAATGGGTGGTTAAGAAGATAATGTGTGGTATATAGTTTTAAAATATTAAAAAAAAAGGAAAAGTGAGTGGGTACCTACTTATAGGATGAATGAAACTATACGGAGGATGAAATGAGACCAAAAGGGAGAAGGAGTGGGGTTGATTTGGTGCAAGAAATGGGACCAAAGAAATGATGAGGAAGTGCCGAAAATGAGAGGAGGAGGAGGAGGAGGAGGAAATGTGAGAAGTGATGGAACAAAGAAATGAGGAGGAAGTGCCGATCAAAGTGTGCATGGTGATGAGTGAAAAAAAGAGGAGAAGGAGGAAATGTGGGGACTAAGAGGATAAGGAGTGATGGCACATGTTGGATGAGGAGTGGGAACCAAGAGGATAAAGGTGATGGAAGCAAATCGCGGGAGAGAGAAGGGTTTGAAAAAGATAAAAAATAAAATAAAAATATTACTTTTTGTGGCGCTTACTAAGTCAAGCGTCACACAAAATGCGTAGCAGTTATGATGCTTTTGCTAGTTCAGTTAAAAAAAAAAAAAGAAACGCTTTAGGTAGTGCTTGGTCAAGCAAGGGTTACATAAAGCCACCAAGAAACTGTGGTGCTTCCTTAAGGAACAACCACAACATGCCAATTTCTTTTTTGAAAATAATCCGGAAGAAGCTGTGGCACTTCTTTAAAGATGTACACAAAATGTGTGCCACTATTCCATATTTTTGTAGTAGTGACTTTTGAAGAGTTACCCCTTTATAGTACGTAGAGTTTTTTAAAAAACCAACACAACCTTCCATCAATTAGTATTATAACTAATTGATGTCTTTTCATAGGTGTTTTTAGAAACTAAAAGAACATGGCCTTGGTGACCTTTAGTATTATAACTCTCTACACAACCCTTCATATAAATCCCTCAATTAATGAACACAACTTTACAAAAACATATCTCTTCATTTTAGAACATTCCAAAAATCCCCCATTATTTTAAAATGATCACAAACTCTTATACTTCAGAATTCTCATATTGTCAGTAAACATATCTTGAGGATTTGAACATTTACCTAAGTAAGACATGGTTTCACCCATCTAAAATAATATGGTAGACTAGCTTTGAACCAATTATCCCATAAGAACATATGGGCGTGAATTATGTATGGGATCTCGGGTCATTGTATGCCACTTTAAATGACACATTTATTCGTGGCCTTGTGTCTGTATCATTTTCATGAGAACTTTTTAGAGTCAAGCCCTTAGACTCTTAGAAGTGGCTTCACTTCATTCTCATATAGGTAAACTCTGTCAAGAGCATCACCATGATAAATGCTCCAGCAAATATATGCTTACAGGTCCATTAAAAGCCAAACTGAGCTCAACCTACCCCCTTTTAGTGTCATGGTGACCAAGTACTTTCAAACCTTGGATGTATTAAAAGTCAAGTACTTGTAATCACTCTAATAGCGTATTTTCACCATTGAGCTCAAGACTTGATATGATGGTCAAGTGTGAGTTGGGTTTCCACTATTGGAGATCAATGTTTATAGGGTCTCAATCCCATCCCTTTTGATGTTTTAACACCAAATCCCTTGTCAAACCTTTCGTTAAAAGATCTACAAGATTTCATCTAGATCTTATATAACTAGTGAAAATTATTCCATTCAAAATCAAATCTTTCACATAACTATGTCTTAGGCCAATTTGTCATGACATTCCATTATAAACTTAGCTATAAGCCCTTGCAAGAGCATACTAACTATCAATGGATAGATATTAATGCCAATGGCTTGGACCATATAGGAGTTTCAAGTAACAAGTTTCTTAAACATTATGCTTCCTTACTACTTTCAACCAATGCTATAAACTCAGAGTCCATAGCAGAATTTGCTATACATGTCTATTTCTTTGACCTCCATGAAATAGCACCCCCTCCAAGGGTGTAGACCCATCCATTTGTGGATGTATGATCCTTTGAGTAAGTTATTCAACTAGCATATATATATATATATATCCTTGCAAAATTGAAGAATTACTGCTATAGGTCAAACTATAGTTAATTGTTCCTTTCAAGTGCTTCAATACTCTTTCCACAGCATGCTAGTGTGTCATAATTGAATTGCCTGTGTATCTACTTAATCTTCCCACATCATATGCTATATCTAGTCTTTTGTACATGTCATAGCATATATCAAGCATCCAATCACCTTTGAGTCTCTATGTTGTCTCACAGGACAACCTTTATTGGGTACTAAATTCATACTAAAATCAAATGGAGTAGAAATAGAACAACAATCATAACAATCAAATTTCTTTAATATTTTCTCAATGTAACGAGACTAGGAAAGCCCAAGACAATTGTTATCTCTAATAATCTTAATTCCTAGTATGACATCTATAACCCCTATGTCATCAAGGCCGTGATTAGTGTTTAAACTCGTTTTATAACTGAATAAGAGATCAAGAGTTAGTAAAACTTTTTACAAAAACCTGTACAATATGATCTCCGTTTATTTCAAAGTAAAAGCAATTAGCCTGCTCAGTTGTCACATATACAATATCAGAGTATTGACAAAATTCCTGACATTCACCCAGGATGATATCATTAATCCAAGATTTTTTACAGGGCATCATTGCCCATCTCAGTTTGCCACACCGGGGATTACACAACTATACTATTCTATTGTCTACAATATATATATACAATTGTCCAAATGATAACCAAACCAAAAAGAAACTAAGACTACTACCGGCAATCCTAGTCATCCTTGTTCACCTGCTTGTCCCTTAACCCGCTTGCCCTAGCTAAAAATTGTTAATTGGAAAGAGTGAGATTCAAAAGAATCTCAGTAGTAACAGTTTATGTATATGATGTATAATTAAACAAAGCATGTAAGTGCATATCACAATTCAGCTATACAGCATTCAAAGTCGGGCTACCCACTGTGACTCAATCATTCATTCAAGGCTGGGCTACTCACCACAGACCCAATCGGCAATATTCAAGGTTGGGTTAACCGCCACAAACCCAATAAGCAACATTCAAGGTTGGGCTAACCGCCACAAATCCAAGCAGCAACATTCAAGGATGGGCTACTCGCTACGGACCGAATCAGCATCATTCAATGATAAATACGTACGAGCATTGCATTAAACATGATCTAGGATAAATTGTCACTACCTTGCTCTTTCCGTTCTTGTTCAAGCACATAACTTCTCCGTTCCGGGAAATTATCAAATCATATATTTATAATTAAGGATGATACGTTATCACTTATTCCAATACTTAAACGACTCCAAAACACTTAGATTTGGTTATCATTAAAGTATCTTAGGCGGCTACTAGAAGCCCAAATAAATGTCGGAAGGGTTGGGGAAAGACTATATCAAAAACCACCTTTCAGAAGTGCAAAACACTAATTTTTGAGGGTTGACCGCGGCCCAAAATCCACTAGCCGTGGCCAAAAATAGGTCTGAAACATTTGGACCTTAGCCCAGAATCAACTAGCCGTGGCCAAGAAAAATCCTGTTTCTTGGCGGAACTTCCAAAAATTATAACTAATTCTAGAAAAATCGAAATGAGGTGATTCCAAAGCCAAATGAAAGGTATTTAAGTCCTCTTCATAGGAAAAATATGGGTCATTACTAGAAATCACCACACAAATATAAAAATTGCCCAAAACTCAATACTGCTCCAAAACAGAGTCCAGTTTCCATCCTAAACTTTGGACAATCATATCGCCCAGTTCACAAAACGAAATGACACAAATTATATGTCTATTTTGATGGGATGTGATATTTAAGACTAGAAATTTTCATAAGTTTTAGACACCATTTATTTATTCAAAACTTTTGTGCAAACTGACTTCCCAGAACAGAGTTCACACTTGACAACATTCCAATTTTCTACTAAAATGTCCAATGGCTCCAAAATCAACAATCAAACATATTCCCACATAAATTTTCACAAAGAATCCATTGGAAATATTAAATCAATCAATTTCATATTGCTTCCTCAAGATATAGCATGATCAACAACAGAATGCCAATTTCCCAAAATCCACAAACTTCACATATTAACCTCAAATCAATTATATCTATCCAATACACATAACAACACACAATTTCCATGACCACCACATGCCATACTCTCTAAGACCCTTATTTTCGAAAATAGGGAAGAAATTTCTAGAAAATTCAAACTCAATCAATGGCTATGAAACCTATATAGGAAGATTTGTCTTACTCACCTCAACAACCTTCCCAAAGAGGTTCTTTGGTTCTCCCAACTCTATATTTCCTTGTATGCTCAAAACACCACCAATGGAAAATCTAAAACTATAGGATGAAAGTTCTTAACAAGAGGAACAACTTTAAAGAAGGAGATTTTGGCATTCAAGGTCAAGATCTTACCTAAATCTTGAGCTTTCCTTTTCTCTTTTTTCCTTCAAAAATGGCGAAAATGGAGAGTGCGAGAGAGAGAAAAATGAGAGATGATGATAATGAAGAAGAGCACAGAAATTCTGCCCCCTCCCCATGCCTATTCGAAGAGAGAGAGAGAGAGAGAGAGAAGAGAGAAATGAATAAAAATGATGTATTGACTTTTCCTTCTACCAACTCTCATGCTTGCTTCATCTACCAATGGCCACATGTCACTCTCTCATTGGTTCTCATAAAGTAAGTAACTAATTAGTTACTCTAACCACTCCATTAACCATTTAGTTATACATCTCATTTCTCTTAGTTAGTAATTAATTTCTCCATTAATCACTAATTAATTACCCAACGATTTTCCATTCTTTCCAAATTTTGCATTGATTTTGGCACATTTATTTAAATTGCCACATATCTTATAATTAGATCCTTTTTCCTTTTCCATGCGCCATTTTTCCTTATTTTAGCCCAATAATTATTTCATCACATAATTATGCTAAAATACAGGGCGTTGGGCATTCCCAATAACTATTTTGGATATCAAATTCACATTAAATTTACAAAATCATTTCATAATAATTGTCATTAGCCCTTAATCAAAATTTGGGGTGTTACAACATTTGCCTCTCCCATATCTTTCATGTCAAAGTTAACAGACAATAATTTCTCTGTTTTATTTACTTACGATGAATCCTCATTTTTAATAGAATTTGAGATATATTTTGGTATATGTGGGGAGTCATTAATCCTAAATTAAAAGATTTTTAGAGATTTTGATAAGATTATATTTTTGCACATTATTTAGGGGATTTAATTGCAAATATTATAATTTTAGATCAAATGGAAATATTTAGGTTTAGATAAAGGACTAAATAAATAATAAAAGTTTAAAGTTAAAAGAAAAAGAAAGAAAAGAGTTTAAGTTGTTGTTGTTGTTATGTTTCTTTGTTTTCTTTTATTTTAGTTTCTGTTTATTTTTTTCCTCAATCAGATGTATTGCTGTTTGGCGGAGAAACCCAATTGGGACAACCGGACAGATGCTAATTTAAATGACCAGATGAGAAGTGATGCCGTTTTGATAAAAAAAAGTTGAGACCTTTGTTGTTGTTATGTTTCTTTGTTTTCTTTTATTTTAGTTTCTGTTTATTTTTTTCCTCAATCAGATGTGTTGCCGTTTGGCGGAGAAACCCAATTGGGACAACCGGACAGATGCTAATTTAAATGACCAGATGAGAAGTAATGCCGTTTTGATAAAAAAAAAAAGTTGAGACCTAAAAGTATAAACGGAAGAGCACGAGAGAGGTTCCTTCTCTCGCCCTGGTGTGAGCTCCTCTCCTTCTCCTTCTCTAAAATTTCTTGAGTGGTGAGAGTCCTTCCCTTGCTTGTGGGCAAGCTTGTGGTACGGTGTCTCCCTCCCCGACGGTTTCCGTCAGTGAAGGGGACGATTGTCCTTTGTTTTCCTTTCTTTGTTGTTGGTTTTTTGGTGGTGGTGTGTTATGTTTTTCTAGCAATAAGCAGATCTGTGGAGATCTTTTGCAGATCCTCTTGCTTTGATGGTAGGTTGAAGATAGGAAGATCGGATCTTGATTTGGCGACTTGGATCTGCGTTTTTGGGGGAAGGGTATTGTTGATGAGCCTCTCTGTGACCATATATTCTATCTCTCAGAGGACCATTTTTGGGTCTGCTCGATGGTGGCAAATACAAGGCGTTGATGAAAGGTATGTGTATAATCAAGTAATGGTACTCATTGGGTGGCAGTCTATAAGTTCTATTCATTTCACGGGACTGTTTTGTTGGTTGGTGTCTACGGGTTTTTTCTGCATCTATGGGTTTCTCCATTCTTGCTTCTTCGACCATAAATGGTTGGTCTTTAGCCTACAAGAGGGATGGGTCCTTTGGGATAGGTTCTTCAAACCACCAACCCTTACTTTGGCATTGTTGCTGGCGACGACAACTTCCTCTCTGCAGACTTTGACAAAAAAGATGGTGACCGTGCTTGTGAACTTGTCAGCTATGACTTCCTTAGTACTGTTCTTTGGGTTTATGGTTTTGGATTGTCAGTTGTTTGGCTCTATTTTGATGAACCTCTTCTATTGTGCTTTGTATTTTCCTGTCTTTATATTAATGAAAAATCATATTATCTGGCCAAAAAAAAAATGGAAGAGCACGAGTTGGGACAAGAGGACAGATTTGGGGTGGCTAAACCACTGTTACTTCGTCTTCTTCCTTGGAGAGCAAAAACCAGAGCAATGCACAGTGAGTAAGAGCCAGAGGAAAAGAAAGAGGTGTTTGGTTCTGTTAATCAACTCCACGGGAGGAAGAGAGAGCAGCGAAGGCGATTTAACCGAGGACCAGTGGCACAGTAACTGTTGTTTCTATTCTTTGAGGATGACTTGTTGCTGTTAGTTGCTTCTTTTTCTTCTTGCAAGCTCGATGGAGATTGAAGGAGAGAGGGAAAACAGAGACGCTATGGCAAGGATTGAGCTACTACTTCAACTTCGAATCTGATAGGAGGAAGAAGGGGAGAGCGTGAGGAGAAAGAGAATGTTTATGCAGCAAGGGAAAGATCATTAGATATGTTCTGCTTTCTCTTCTCATTTTCTTTATTGTTTTAAACTCTGAATCTATTGTTGCCAGTGCTTTGAACTCCGAATTAATTGTTGCTAGTGTTGAGATGACGATGTGTAGCTAGTTAGTTTGCATTAAGATCATTTCAAACCATTGCAAGGATTGAGACTTGTTATCACTCTCTTTAGTTGTTAATGATAATTATGTGTTAATTTTATCTTGTGCCTAATGTTTTTTGTGACTGACCACCACTTAGATTGCTTTGTTCAATTAAATTAAGCTTGAGAAAGTTGATTTAATTATAGAACTTATGTAAGATTATGCTAGACTTGAAGTTTAGGGATTAAATAGATGGTTTATTTGTGACATAGAGATATAATTACTAACCTAACATTGTCAAATTAAAGTTGTTCCCTAATGAATATTTTCACTTAAATGTAGCAAGAGATTATGCATGTTAATTGAGGATATAAATTTGGTTTTGATTTGAGAAAGCTTAATTAAATGCTTTTGAACATTAGACTAACATGTAATGTCTTAAGTCTCATGAATTGCAATGGTGAGAAATGATCATATGCTTCTCTTGTCTTGAACTAGAGTTTTAATTTAGTTGTCTTCAAGTTATTTTCCTTTTCTTAATTTCAAGCAAGTTTTCGGACATAAACTCTTTAAATGGTTTTGCTCAACCTAATTAATAGCATAATTGAGACAATTCATCTACTTTTGCCTTAGTCCTCATGAGAATGACAACTCTTTATACTACTTGTGACCTGTATGCTTGTGGTAAGCTAAACGGTGAACAACTTCATCCATTTCACTACCAAAAATTAACATGTCACTAACAAACCATGACTCATTTTTCTAATATTAAATTTAAATCTCTAAATAGAATTTATAATTCTATCATTCCCCCTTTTCTCTAAGGCCTTTTGAAACTATCCTTCCTCCCCTGAATGTACCTTCTTATGAGCATTGGTGTCTTTTGTATGATATATCATTAACCATGATCCATTCCCTCTTCTATGTGAAGAAAATCCCCCAATAGCTCAGGAGAGATTTAATTTTAATGCTTAATTAAGACTCTTTTTCAGATCTTTCTATAAAGGAGGAAGTTTATCAATGATTGATGAGATAATAATAAATTTATCCACATGCATGTTCAATTGTTTGAAATTATTAAAATCATGTTCAATTCAAGCATCTATTCTATAATAAATTTTTATCAATAATTCTAACTAAAATTAGAACACAACTCGATAATAATCAAATCATCCAATTGATAATAGCATTTCTCATGATAATTATCAATTTACTAAATCCAAAATCTATTATACTTCTTACTACTTTCTAATCATGACTAAAAAATATTCTATGATTCCACAAGCCAATAAACCACATAATTTAAGCAAAATAATTGCATCATACCAAATCATGAATAACCTCATGAATTTAAAACTCATGAATTTAAAACTCATATTCAATAAAGAAAGGCAAATAGATACTTATTTCTCTCCTTTTCCATTGACCAAAATAAATTCAAGAAGACTCCTGTACAAAGTTCTTGGAGAAATCATCCATTGTCCTATTCCATTTCAAGAAAAATCCTTTAAGTGACAAAAGGTGCCGATGATGCAAGCCTCCCAAGAATTGTACTTTGCTGGATCCTTGTAAGCGAATATGGCTTCCCGGGGCATTCTCCTAAAGCGATATTACTCCTAATCTCATTTTGTCGGATGAAGCTTCCTCGAGGGTTAAGTTGTTGAGATGACAGTGGCCACAAGACTTAGATTCCCCCTCATGTCTTCTAGCCAATCGCCATTTATATCTATCTTATAAGATGTAATATGGATTGACTTTCCTACATGATACAATGAAGACCCTTGAGTATAGATTGCACTTTCAACACTCAAGCCAGGACAACAACGGCTTTTACAAAGTGATAATTTGACTTTATATCTGTGTGCACTCAAGAACAAAGGCAATGAGTTTGATCTCTTGTTGTTGTGTGATTTTTGGTGTTGTATTGTCTGTTACAGATGAAATGATGGTACATGATATTTATAGATCATGAAATGATGTTTTAAAGTGGTGCCTCTTAAAGCAATACATCTTCAATTAAAAGTTATAACTACATATTAGACTCATGAACCAATATAACTTAAATAACCAATGGTTATTTAAAATAACTTTTATAAAGAGTTACACCTTTATAGTATGTAGAATTTTCTAAAAAACCAACACAAACTTCTACCAAGTAGTAGTTACCACACATTGTCATAGGTATCTTTAGAAACTAAAAAGACATGATCTTGGTGACCTTTAGTGTTATACTTTCCTACACAACCATTCATATAGCTCCCTCAATTAATGAACACATTTTTACAAAAACAAACCTCTTTATTTTAAAACATTCCAACATTCATCACAAGTATCATCCTGTTACCACCCAATTTTGTCTAAAGTCCAGCAAAAAATAATAATAAACCCTTCTTGAGCAAAGATACAAAACGATAAAAAAATAATAATAATGGACAACCCTTCTTGAGTCTTATAATTTGCGGAATCTCCTTTGAAGTCAAATGATGATTATAATAATAATACCATTGACTTGCGGATGCCCCACATCATCGTTTTTCTTCAAATAGAGGTAAAAGAGTTTTTTAATAAAAAAGTACAAACCAAAAAGATATTTTTATTAAATAAATTATAAACATTTTCCTAAAAAAAAACTTATAAAGTGACAAGCATTTCTACCCAAACAATGTGGACTTTAATCCCCTAAAGGTTATATAAGCCTTATGTCCTCTTAATGAGTCATGTCCGACCAGGTAAATTTTTTGTTTTATTGTTCTTTTTTAACCTTCTTCTGTAAACAATTTTTGTTTATATTTTATTTTTTTTTCCTTTTAGGGGTAATTAGAATATTTTTAAAGATCATATTACTTTTGAATAATTAATTAGGGTAACCGATCTCATGAACTAACAACTTCCCCACTCACAATCAACTCTCAATCCCTATTTGATTTTTGTTACCTTGTTCTTTTATGTTTCTAAAATCCTACAAATTTTGGTGGCCACTCCTATTTCACCCTTGACCTTCCAGACTAAAAACGGCGGAGTCTTCCTTTGAACCACCCACTTCCACAACACACGAGCAACAGTAATCCATGTATCTCTAATATCAATAACATCACTAATCACGGCTCGACCAAAGGTAGCCATCTCACAGCAAAAGAGTGAAAGAAGACCCAAACAACAATTCTTCAAAACAATGAATGCAACAACACCACTTTCTTGAAAACCAAAAACAAAAAATTTAATGACTAACTGACTAAATTAACACACATAAATCACAAACCGACCACATACCATACCCAAATCAAACCGTTTTATTGACCAAAAGACCACATCTAATGAACACTCATAAGTAACCAGACCACATAAATGAATACACACAATACAAGGAAGCGATGCAATCAACTCATAAATGAACAACCACATACAATGAACCCTCACCATACATTGAATCTCAGCTTTAATTTTAAGAAAGGAATTAATAATGGTTTTTTGAGCTTGAGGGTTTTATTGACTTAATTCTAGTGGAGCAAGTGTTATTGAGCTTAAGGGTTTCCCATGTTTCAATTAGGTGATTAAATTATTAATTCCAATCTTTCATCAACCTCCCTTTGGTCTAATTAATTAATTTGAGCTAAGAAACTTAACTCCATGTGAATCCTAAGTTGTCCCCTTCATCATTATAACTGAATTAAGTCTTTGTTGTTTGTCGTGCTTTTTCTTAGTGTTTTTGCTTAGGATTTTAATTCCTCTTTTATTAAAAAAACCCAAAAATTGCATTCAAATTCATATAGATTTGTCTCATTCTCATATAGGTTTTAGAGCCAATCACATTGGTGCATTTAGTTAGTTTAATTGTATTTAGGTAGTAGTGTCTTGCATTCTAGTTTAAGTCCATTCCATTGCACCTTTTGTCACTTAAAATCAATCATAAAGAAAACCCATAGCTCGCTCCTTGGAAGAATGACCTAGGTTGACCCTAAACTATATAATTAATTAGGACCTAGTTTACTTGAGTGCTTTAGCAACAAAAGTAGACATCAATTTTGGCGCTGTTGTCTGGGAGCAACAATTAGGCTTTTGGTTTGAGTTTTAGTTGACTTATTAGGTAGTTGTTTGTTGCATGACCCGATCCTCATTCAAAAAATTGTTTGAATTTGATCATGAGATTTAGAGGACATTTCACCAACGAAGAAGAACTAGAGCTAGTACTCTTATAGGTAATAGTTCTTCTTTTGAGCCCATTGTTGATTCTTCTGATTCTAAGGTCAACATGGATAGTAATAATATTGTTATTAATGATGATGGGAATGTTAATTCTAATGTAAATACAAATGCTAATGCTCATATTGTTGATCCTGCTATAACCATTAAAGAATTAGTTTCACTTTATTTGCATTTTCAAAATTGGTGCATCAATTATCTTGATATTAATGCAAATTTTGAGTTGAAATCTGGATTGATACACTTACTTTCAAAAGTTAATGACCTTTCAGATAAGGAAGCATACAATCACTTGAAGATATTTCACATGGTTTGCACTGTTATGAAACATATTGGTGTGATTGAAAATCAAATTAAGATGCATGCCTTCCTATTCTCTTTAGAAGGATATGCTAAAAAGTGGTTTCTTCGATTGCCCTGGATTCATGACTTCATGGAATCAATTGAAGAAATTGTTCTTGGAAAATTATTTCCTAGCTTCTCGTACTTCGTTTATTAGGAAGGACATATGTGGATGCCGACAAATAGTTGGGGAATCCCTATATAAATATTTGGAGCATTTTAAAATGTTATGTTCTAGCTATCTCCACCATCAAATTCTAGATACATTACTAATCTAATACTTCCATGAAGGTCTCTTACCTCTAGAGTGAGTTTTATTAGATTCAGCTGCTTGTGGTGCTCTCCTTCACTTGGCTGTTGATCATGCTTAGGAATTGATTGAAAGGAAAGATGAGAATAGCCAACAATTTAGTTATAAGCAACAAGTAAGAGTTAATGAAGTGGGATTAATTTCTTCCAATTTTGAGTCTCGTCTAGAGAATAAAATTGATAAGCTTGCATCTGTTGTGGAAAAAATAGCCATGTCTCATGCAAAATTCTTCTAAAATGGTCAATTCTATTGGGCCCTCTACTTCTTTTACCTCATAGCCTAACTCTTCTACTCTAATAGGGTCACTCGGTTCTATTTGCTCTCTAGCCACTCATAGTACTTACTCTTGCCCCTGCCTGAATGATGGAGCTGAATCTTGCAATGTGATATATCCTTCTAATTAAGTCTATGACTCAAGGTGAACAAAAATATTATCCTTACTCCAATACATATAATCCTGGATGGCATGACCATCCAAATCTTCAATATGGAAATGGCCAACCTCAGCAAGCACAATTCAATCAAAGTTGAAATTCTAGTGACAAGATGTTTCAACAAGTTAGACAATCAATGCCAATCCAAGATGAAGGTTCAAAATTAGAAAGCAAGATGGATGATATGATGAAAATCCTAATATAGCAGCAGCAACAACAAAGATAGGAAATTCAAACTCTTCAGACTCAGATTGGTCAATTGTCTAATGCATTTAGTAATGTACAAAGTCAAGGTCTAGGAAAGCTTCCATTCCAAGTGGTAACCAATCCAAATGTTGGAACTCAGCTGAATCCTAATATTGGTGGAATTAATGCTATATCTCTCCAACATGGGAAGATAATCCCCTCTGTAGATCCTGTTGCTACTAATACTACAAAAGACAAGGAAGTTATTGATGACTTTCCTTTCACTTCCATATCACAGGATCAGTCCACTTTATCAAAAACACAAGTGGTACCTCATGAAGAACAAGAAAATGATGATGAAGGAAAGCAAGTGATCAAGCAAGCATTTTCCTTTCCTACTGTGGTAGCTATTCGCTACTGCAAGTGCATAGATCACGTTAAGTAATAAGGTGATAAGTAAAGATCGTTCCCACAAGGATTTGAGTAACAAATTGGTCAAGCAATAGACTAGTGAATTCAATTAAGTTGAGCCAAAACATGTTGTTGAGGTGAAAGAGAAATTTAAAACTATTTTTAGACTAAAAAATTATGAAAACAAATGATTCTTTAAAATTCTAGTGTTAAATAGAACTTGGATTATTTATCCCCTTTATATTTCAAAAGCACTCACTTAAATTCCCTCAATATATGCTACTTAATGCGAGATTATACTAGCCAAGGATACTAAATTACCTATAAGTGCTCTCTTGAATCTCCAAATAGATGCATAATTTAATTAATCCATTAATCTCTTAATTAATTAAACCCTAATTTTCATAACGAATTATCTCTACCTCATTGACAAAACTATCCATTCAATTAGTAAATTTCAAGCTCTCACACGATTTAACTCAAGTTTTACACTCAATCTAGCTCTCTCAAGCATTAATCAAGTGAACCTAACAATCTTGTTAGTGGCCAACCAACAAGAAGCATTAAGTAAAAAGTGAAATAAGCATAATTTCATCATTGATCACAAATATAAAGGGGAAAATGAGTATTTAATCCATACAAAGGTTCCAAACAACCCTAAAGTGAGGTGCCTAGCAACACATAATCATGAAAGAGCTATAACTATGTAGAATAATTACAACCATATCAGAAATTCAGCAAAGAAAGAGAAGAATGAGAAAAACCAAGGATTGGAGCCCCAAATCTCGTCTAGACTTCAACTAAAGCTTAATACTCTTTAAGGAGGCAAAACCCTAGCACACCCAGCTCCTAAGAACACTTGAAAACTGAAGAATGACCTAATTTTGGCCTATCCCTTACTTGAAAACCCTCCACACGAGTTTCAGTGAGTACAACGCATAGTTGCATTTTTGGTTGTGTGTTGAAGCATGTGACATAGTAAGTTCTGCTCCTCGTTGGCTTCAGCCAAAAGGTCAAGTGTTGAAACATATCATACAGTGAGTCCAGATCTCCATTGACTTCAGCACATGCATTCTTAACTAAAGCCAACAACGCATCAGCTTCCTCTTAGCCCATGCTTTCTTTGATCTTTTGAGAGCTTTTATGACTTGTCATCTTCCACCTATAAGGGGGAGAGGGCTTCATGAGTTCTTTAACTTTAACAGATATATATATATATATATGTATTTAACTTATGATTTGAACTTTTCTTTTGTTCTATCATTTTCTTCTATATATACACAATTTGTACCAAAAGTAAGTGAAAGAGAAGAAAATGTTCTAGAATGTCATCAATTTCTATGAATTAATACACCCCCAAACTTAAACTTTTGCTTGTTCTCAAGCGAAGCAGTTTATCCTCACTGAATGAATCAATTACTCATCATGTATGTATAAATGAATTTATCCTCATTAGCTGCTCAAGAAATTATTTAAACAACAAATGAATACAATATGCAAAGATGAATGCTTCATAAATTTAAAACATGTTTTTCAAGAATTCTTAAGTGTGAGTGTGTGAATGGAGTCAACATTTATTCCTTTTGTACAAGTTAAAATTCAAAGCAACACTTCAAATTATATATCAATATTCAAACAAATAATTTTATCATCCCATAATTCCTTCCTCTCTTCTTCTAATTCACTTAACTTAAAAATCAAAGTGACTTTTCTTAGCTTATAATGGGGCCAAGGGTTAAGGTTTTCAAAAGAAAAAGGAAAGGATAATCAATCAAATACCTTAAGATAGATGATATTATTCAAGGGTTTTCTTTCTTTTCTCATGAAATATACTCCCCCAAACTTGAACTAAATTGATCTTTTCATATCAAGCCTTCTTTTTAAGCATTTTTCTTTGTTTGGTTTTTTTGTATACACGCTTATTTTTCTTCTTGTTTTTATTTTTTTTTTTGGAATATTGTGGTTTGATTTATGTACCTTGTGAACTCTTTTACTTACTACACTCCTTTTCCAATCTATTGTAACTTTGCATAACATCACCATATTCCACCACCCAATCAATTATCATCTATCTCAAAGCAAAGAAATTATGGTTTTTCACATTGGTTGACGTAGGTAGATGTTAGGTTTTCTAATAAAAACCTTTAATTGATTTTTTAAATAGGCTCAAAATAAGGGTTCAAAGGGAAATCACATCAATTGAGTAAGTTTGAAAGGCTCAATCACATTTTATGAACTACCCTAATCATTGTTTTAAATCTTACGAAGTAAATAAGAAGTTTTGAAGAATTCCAAAGAGGTTCTAAAATCAAAAACTTGAAATAAAGGTATATAACCTAATTTGCCTCAAAGTGTTTCAACCAACACATCCACATTAAATTTAACTCTAATAGTGTGTGAAATACTTAAAAACTCTTGAACAGCATATTTTATCACTATAATGCACTCACCCATGCATATTAATAAAAATTTTCTATCTAATATAACATCTCAAACAGAAATTTATATTATAGGATCATCCAAACAATATTTACCAAATAACCGAAACCAACAGCTAATTTTCAACAATTTTTAACAAGGAAAAACTTAACTATGAGAAATCTCAAACATTCCAACAATTTTCTTGAAAAACCTGTTCAAAATTTTTTTATGCACTCCATTTATTTCAAAAAGTTTCAAAATTAAAGTCAAAATTTCAAGCAATTTCAAAATTGAAGCATTCACCCCCAAACTTAAAATTGACAATGTCCTCATTGTCAACTAAAAGGATGGGAGAGAAAATAGCTAGCACCTGTACAACACAATATTCACAGCTTTTACAGCATTCAATATTTAATAAAAATTAGGCCCTCAATAGCCTAACCAAGACCAGGAAACAAGGTGATCTCTAGCCATCAGTAACTAAGAAATTAACAATCATAGCAGATAAGTCATCAGACAGAGAAAATTATATGAACCACTCAAACTAGCCATCAGTAGCTAGGAAAATCATGTTCACATGCATCCAAAGTGTCAAAGAGTACTGGCCATCAGTAGCCAACACCAAATATTAGCTATTTAGTGTCTTGTAGCAATATTCACATTTACATGCCAACTTTCAAAATATACCAACTCAAAACAGGCACCAAGAATATGCATATTAAGCACATACTATTAATAGATCAATCATAGGGCTAACTTAAGCTCAACCAAAAGATAGAAGCAGCAGTTATCAGTGTTATTATAGTCCTAAAAAGAACACAAAACACCCAAAATAAAAAAGAAATCAAACAAAAACAAACAAACATGACTGAAACTATCCTAAAAGGAAGGAAAAATACCCCCAAACTTGAATTCTAGCTAAACCAAGGCTAACGACTGTGATTCCAAACCTAATCCTATCCTCACTGCCTCTTAACTTTACAAATGAGCTCGGATAGGCTATCAAAACCATTTTACAACATGATGGCTAAAGTTGGTGCAATTGATTCAAGCAAACAAAGTTCAAAAATTCTTGAGTATGTAGCCAACAAATCCCAAAAATCCTTTATGAAGTTCAAATCTTTGAAATAATATCAAATCAATCAAAGAATTTCATAATTTATTCACTTAAGTCAAGAACAAAGTAAGACTCACGTAGCCAATCATGTTTGCAACCATGTTTTCAAAATTTGACACAACTAATCCATGACCTATCTACCACAGGCAATCATTGACAGAGAACTAGCAGCAGCAGATTCAATTAGACAAATTTATCTTTTAAGATAATGAAAGTTCAAGCTAAAGTTCTCAGTTAAGCAACACATGCATAGAAGCATGTTCCCACAGTGAGATCTAGCCAAATCATGCATTTCATAGGCTATCTTAAACAATCAATGCAATCCACTCATCCTCCTATCACATTTTTAGTTCAATCCAAGTTCTTATCAGTCTTGATAACAAATCTGGAGTGAATTTCCAGCACCAATGAACATTTACAACTAATCAAGAAAGCATTGCCCAAACATGAATACTATGAAAAATGCACACTTTCACAGAGAATTTAGCATGCTTAAATTAGGCAGGTTCACTTTGAAGTTCTGAAAACTTAGAATTGGGATGAAATGTGGTTTCCACAGAATTGGCAGCTCTAAGTTTCACAATTGAAATTTTTCCGTATCAACCATAAATTTCAGAACTACAAGAACTTGTTCAGTGCTTATGATAGGCAACATATATACAGGGTCACAAGGAGAATGAGCCAGAACCATAGGGCAAGGGCATCAATAACCTGCCCAACACACAAGCTATTACAGCTATCAAATAGTAATATGTGAATCAGAGCAAAGCACAAACACAGTGGCTATATTCACAGACAACCGATGCTAATTCTCAAATCAAACTCTATAAGTTGACCATATCCCATAAACAAACCAACACATTCAAACTCAAATCAGCAACTCATAGATTCAGAACTTTACAACTCAGTAGCATGTGACAATGTGGAACATATGCCAAAATAAATCAGCAATTGTAGAACCAATTTCCTTGCCATTAATCAATAATTGTGATTCTCTAGTCCTTAAATGCAGTTGGCAATTCAGTCCTAAGTTCTAGTAGAGGAGGAATTTCCAAATAGCTAACACATGAAGGCAAATTAGAAAAGTTTGAAAAACATTTTTCATGTGAAAGAAACTTCTGGAGGTGACATACTTCTAAGAATAAGGAGTGAAACCTATGAGATTCAAACAAAATACCACCTATTAAAACAGAAGCTCCAAGTTCCTTCACAGATCAGTATGAAAAAGATGACTTAAACACTTCAAAACTCAGTTCATTGCAACTTGAAAATGGAAATGCAGTTTCCAGAGCTTTTAGGTTCTTTCCACATGCTTCAGTTTTCAAACTATCCAATCATGCTTAGCTATACTGGGAAATTAAGACATCAAATGATTTATTTGTGGAACTATTAAACCTATGGAATTTTAGTAATTCTTATTACTAACACTCAAATTCCAGCAACATGCATTCAGAGTCCACAATGAACAATAAATCTAATGACATTCCTCAACTACAAAATGGTTAAGTCCAATGCCTCATTGGTTCAAGCCTAAAATTTAACACTTCATGGCATTAAGTAGAACCATAATCGATTGCCATGTAATCAAAACCTTCCCATGTCAGAATAAAATGCTATCCTTTCCTGGAATTTTTACATGCCTTTATTAAACCACCAACTCAAAACTAACTATATCCTAGCCAAGCTAACTAAACAGAACCAAAAATCTAAAGGGAAAAGAAAAGATGCAAAATTACCTCAGGAAAAACAAATGAGAGTGGAAGCACAGGAATTTCACATGAAGAAACCTAATGGCACAGAGGTAATCTGGAACTTTGATCACACTTGCGTCAGGCAGAGGTGAAAAGAAGTGATGCTAGTTTAGGGTTTAGCCGGCGACGAACAGGGGAAGGCTATGAGGGTTGTCAATGGTGTGGGAGCTTTGGTTTATGAGAGGCATAAAAACTGGGAAGGTTTGCCAGTTGTGGGTGCTGTTGACAATGGTAGTATGAACAAATGACAGAGAGGGAAGGAGGACGACGATAGAGTGGGGACGGTGGTTGGTGTTGTGAGAGAGTGAAGACGGTGGAGTGGGTGTGTGCGGTAGAGGTTAGTTATTGAGATGGTGGAGGCCGAGAGAGAGAACAATGAAGGAGGAGGAGGAATAGGAGGAGCAGTGGATCTGTAATGGAGAAAAAGAAATGTGTGCAACGGAGAAGAGAATGAGGAACAACAGCGGATCTGTAGTGAGAGTGAGATCGGCGGAGGGACTGAGTCGAATGTAGAGGGAGCTGTGGCAGAGAGGGTAAGGGTCGATGGTTGTGGTGGTCTTAAAGGGGGTTGTTGGTAAAGGCCGAGAGAGTGTTGGAGAGGGTAACAGCCGTGAGATTGGAAATGGAGGATGGTAGCGTAGAGAGTGAAAAGGAGAAGAAGGGATTAAGGTTTGATAAATGAGTGAATTTATAATTGAGGATTGAGATTTTGAAATTAGGGATGAATGTAGTTGTAATTATGATGTAGATTTAAATGGGTAAGTTGAGAATAAAAAAAAGTGAAGGGTAAAGGAGGAAGACTAATATATATATATATATATTATGATTTTCTGAATTTTGTTTTTATATATAAATAAAAAATATATATATATATATATGTATATATATATTATTTACTGAATATTTCACTTTTTTTAGAAACATAACAAAATAATGGGAAAATGTGTATGTAAATATATTTTTTTCATTATTATTATATATCTATACGTATGTGTCTGTATATGTATATATATACTTTTTTTTAGGGACACTTGGCTTCAACCAACACCATGTGTGCTAAAGCCAATGACCTAGAAAGTTCTTCCTTGGCACAAGAGAAATTGGCTTTAGCATACACCTTATGTGTTGAAGCATTGAACACAGAGAGCATGCATTCACGCAAGGCATATTTTGGCTTCAGCCAAAACTCTATGTGCTGAAGTACATTACACAGTAAGGTAAATGCTTCAGAAAAACACCAGATTGGCTTTAGCACACCTTGTATGCTGAAACCAATTATTAACAGATTCCAACACCAAAACCAACATCATAAATAGACCCAAAACTCATCCAAACACCATCAAACAAGTATCATGCATCCATTCAAACACCAAAATTAGCTCAACACATCCAAACTTTCTTCCACATAGAAAATGCATCATGAACATGAAGTTAATGATAAAACTTACTAGATTCACATACTTTTCAACACATTAAATATCAATACCCCAAGTTCGTGTTATCCATAATTCAAATGAGAGTTAGCATCAACCATATTCTCACGGTAACTTTAGTACTACCCAGAATTGATCAATAATCATATATGCACTTCTAAAATCTTATAGTTAAGTGCACTTCTCTAAGATGCATCTCCCATATCCTTCCACCAACTTCATGCTCTAACCCAGAAAATCCCTCCTTTGCATTAGTTTTTCTTATTCCTCATCGGGTACCTTTTCTCCCTATAAAACGCAAAGATCAAACATAAATCCATCAAAACACACCAAAGCACATAAAAATGACAAAGATTGAGTTAAGAACTTGGGTTGCCTCCCAAGAAGCGCTTATTTTATAGTTGTTAGCCTAGCTCTTCATCTCCTCAAGTCACATCATCTATAGGTAAAGTGAAAACTTGATAGTTCACCTTTCCATCACAGTTGTGCTTTGATCCATGGCCACTAGCTTGAGCTCCCTTACGGTCTTCATTGCTTAACCAATCTTCTATCTTTACAACCTTAATAGCCTATTCAGTAGCTCTTTTACATGCCTGTAGAATTTCCAAAAGATGTTCTTCTTGTTGAATGGGTAATTGTGAAGTTATACCCAATGGTAGATTGTTGAATCTCATATAGTCATGCTGAAAGTTAGATGGTAACTTCTTCAAATCAGGAGACCATACCTCTTTAATAGATGACTTCAAATATGATCTATCAAGGAAGTGAAATTTAAGGATTCTAATGGTACCTGACTCCCAATGTTAGTCGGTGTTGCTTTCAAGACACTCATGCCATCTTCCACTACTTTACCTTCTATTTGAACTTCTAATGACAGGGTTTCAACAAGCTCATCATGAATTGACTTATGGAAGTCCTCTTGCTCCACTTGCTTAATTGTATCAACTAAGAAGCATTGTTTAGCCTCATTGGGGGACTTCATTAGCTCATTCATATTAAAAGTCACATACCCATCTTCGACTCGCATCGTAATTTCATGCTTTTTAACATTGATCAAGGTTCTAGCAGTTGCTAAAAATGGACACCCAAAGATTAGAGGAATGTTCCAATCAACTTCACAATCAATGACAATGAAATCTTTCGGAAAGATGAATTTATCCACTTTAACCAAAACATCTTCAATAATTCCTCTAGGTTGAGAAGTACTCTTATCCGCAAAGAGAAGTATAACAATAGTGGGTTTTGGCTCTCCCAACCCTAATTGGTTGTAAATAGCAAGGGGCATCAAATTCATACTTGTACTTAAGTCCCAAAGAGCTTTACCACTGAAATTAGTCCCAATATTACAAGGGATATAGAAAGTCCCTGATCCTTGAGCTTAAGTGGCAATTTCCATTGGATAACCGCACTACATTCTTCAATTAAGGCTACAATCTCATACTCACTAAATCTTCTCTTCTTAGATAAGACATTTTTTAGGAACTTAGCATATTTAGGCATGCTCTCCAATGCTTCAGCAAAAGGAATGTTAATATGAAGTTGTTTAAACATATCCACAAACTTCTTTAATTGAGTATCCTCTTCCTTTTTCTTGAATCTTGAGGGAATGGAAGTGGAGGTATCACAACATTAGAGGTGAGTGTCTTCCTCTTCTTCTCATCTTTCATCTCTTGATTTACCTTCTTACCATTCACCACATCATTTAAGCTCACTTCAACTTGTTTTTGCCTCTTGTTATCTTTGTCTTCAACTACAATCTCTTCATCAACCTCCTCCTCATTAGTGTCAACAACCACATGATCTTTCTTTTTGGGGCTTGATCTGCTTGAGCTAGGAATATCCAGCAACACTTTGCCACTTCTCAAGTAAATGGTATAGCATTCATCCTTTTCATCCTGTTTTTGGATTAGGAATGGTGTCACTAGGGAGAAGCCTTCTTGACATGGCATTCACTTGTGATGCTAATTGCCCCATTTGCACTTCAAGGTTCTTAATCACCTTTTCATAAAGAAAGAAAGTAGCCTTGTTTTCAGCTCTTGAAGATTCTATATTGGACAATATTTGAGCTAGCATCTTTAGACTCTTCTTCCTTAATAGGAATTTGTCTTTGTTGCATTTGAAAACCCGGTGGAGAAATAGGCTTTATACGTAAAGTAGACTTATGTGGTGGATTCAAAGTGTTACCTTGTCTCTAAGAGAAGTTGGGATGAGCTCTTGTTAACCTCTGAAATTCTTATCTGAATTGCACATTTCATCCTATTTTTCCCTCACTTTGGGTATATTAGTGGGCGTCCGAGAGTGCTAAAGTTGATGAAATGTGCTTTACTCATGCTAGGTATAAAAAGAATGCAAATGTGGAGGAAATATATCACTAACTGCTATGACTATTCAACTGTGATTGTTTGTGAGTTCTTTGTGTTGAAAGGATACAGATTCAGTCATAACTGGACCAGAGAAAGCCAAATGCAATGAGAAGGAGGTGAAAGGAAGATGGAGCCATCAACCATGCCAAGGAAAGGCAAGAAGGGATGACAACATAGCAGAAAAGAGAAGAAACTCAACTTTAGAGATGACTGGCCGCGGCCCATAGATTTCCTGGCCGAGGCCAACCCCCAAAAATGTTGTTGTGCATTTTATCATCTGAGGAACTATAAAAGCAAAAACCAGAGGCTGAAGACAAGATCCCAGATTTGGAAAGACCTAGGAGGCGGCTGAGAACATCCTCTGAGCTTGGGTGTGCTTTAAATCAAGGAGAATCACAGAGAGATTGAGGATTTGAAGAGATTTCAGCTCAGATTCTTTGGTTTTTCTGTATTTCTTCCATTTCTTCTCTGTAATTTTGATATGGCTGTAATGAGAGCTTATGTCTGTGAACCATTTGTGAACATAGATAGCTAGAGTCCCTTTCTAGGATCGTTTCTAATCCTTTGTATGGATTAAACTTGTTTCTTTTCTTCTCTAAGGATCTAATGGCATATATATGTTGATTTCATTCCGTTTTTACTACTGTATGTGATTGGCCATTACTGTGGATGATGTGTTTAATTAAATTAAGCTTCAGAGAGTTAATTTAATTGCAGAACTAGAGTGAAATCATGCTAGACTTGAAGTTTATAGCTAAATGGATGGTTTGTTAGTACATAGAGATATAGTTATTAAGCTAGCATTGTGAAATTAAGATTGGTATGTAATGAATATCTTTTCTTAGCTGTAGCAAGAGATTATGCATGCTAATAGATGATATGCAACTGGTTATGACTTGAGAGAGCTTAATCATACTCTTTAGAATCTTAAACTGACATATATATACCCCATGAAAAGGATCCTTGGAGAGGAAAAGAAGTAAATTTATGGAATACTAAGGGGATGAGCAATCCTAGGCCTATTATACTTGATTGAAATCATACAACTCCGAGTTTTGTTCAGTAACTTTTAGCTTTTCAAATATACCTTTTGAAATTCCTTTTTCCACACACAACAACATGTTTTGGGTCAACTTACTCGAATTCACCAAACCTATTGCTTGACTAATTTGTTACTCAAATCCTCGAGGGAACGATCTTAACTTATCACTTTATTACTTGATGTGATCAATGCACTTGCGGTGGCGAAGAAGTTTTTGGCGCCGTTGCTGGGGATTGGTTTAACAAATCTTTTAGTTGACCTTAGGCTTATGTTAGTAGATTTCACTTGGGTCTTTAGTTAGGTTTATAATTTTTCTTTCACTATTTTCTGCATTAAATTTTGTTTGTTTTAGTTTGATACTTGCTGATTTGTGCCTTTTTATAGGTATCAACTCAGTACATGCAACATTTGCAATTGGACGAATTGATAATGGTACTTGATGGATTACTGCGTATTGAAGAAGAAACTGAATCAGCAGCAGAATCTGAGTCAGAGATAACTGAATCTGAATCTGAAGTGGAGTCTGAAGCTGAAACAATGGCGGATGAGTATGGTAGAGCCACTGTCAATGACTTTGCCAGCTAGAATATGAGAGGCACTCAATCTTGCATTCGAATGCCTGAGATGCAAGCACACACTTTTGAGATCAAACCAGTGATGATCACAATATTATAAATGCATGGGTTGTACCATGGTCTTTATAATGAAGACACTAACAAGCACTTGATGTACTTCTTGGAGGTGGGTGATTCTTTCAAGTAGAATGGAGTCCCCCAAGATGTGCTGAGGTTGCGGCTATTCCCTTTCTTGCTATAAGGGTAAGATAGAGATTGGTTCAACAATCTCCCAGAAGGATCCATAACTTCTTAGGCTGATCTTGAAGCGAAATCTAGAGCTCGATTTTTCTCCGATGATAAATCAATGGAAGCAAGGGATAGGTTTCTAAGTTTTAGACAACAGCCGGATGAGCATTTGTATGCCGCTTGGGATAGATACAAGATGTTAATGAAACAATGCCCTAATCATGGGGTGGACAAGTGGGTAGTGATCCAAATTTTCTGCACTCGCTTGAATCCTCAATCTAAGGCAACGGTGGACTCTATGACTAATGGAGGTTACTGGAATGTACCTGTCAATGAGGTGTTTAGACTTTTAGATCAATTATCTGTAAACAACACCCAAGGCAATGATAGAAGGACTACCCCAGCCCTACTCAACATAAAAGAAGATTCTTTATCACAAATTGCCATAATTTTATCCGCGCTGAACAAACGGTTTGATGTCTTAGAGTCTCAAATACATAAGGGCATTTCTCGTGGTGTGCATTCTGTTCAATCCACTCTGATTGTATGTGAGCAATGCAATGACGTCCATATGCCTGATAATTGCCCCCTCTACATGGGCACTGAATTTGTCAACTATATGGGCAAATTTCAACCTTCTCAAGGTAATCCATACTCACAAACTTACAACCATGCTTGGAGAGCTCATCCCAACTTTTCTTGGAGTCAAGGTAACACCTTGAACCCCCTTCATGAGTTTACTTTTGGCACCAAGCCGGTTCCTCCACCGGGTTTTCCAATACCATCAAGGCAAGCTCCTGTAAAAGAAGAAGAATCTAAGACGGACAAGATGTTGGCCCGTATCTTATCAGAGTTGGAATCTTCAAGGGGTGAGAGTAAGGCTACCTTTTCTCTTCATGAATCTGCTATTAAGAACCTTAAAGTTCAAGTGGGACAATTAGCAATACAAGTAAATGCCATGGCTCAAAATGGTCTCCCAAGTGACACCATCCCTAATCCAAAGTGGGGTAGAAAAGAAGAATGCAAGGCCATTCATTTGAGAAGTGGTAAGGTGCTTCCGAACATGCCTAACTCGAGCACAACTGGACCAAAGCAAGATGAGCAAGTGGACATTGAGATTGAAGAGGAAGAAGTCATGTACTCAAGAAAATATGGTGGAAGACAATTAAACTAAGAAGAGAAAGCAAACTGAAGGAGGGTTGGATGATGTTAGCAAGAGTAAGAAGAGGGAACAAGAGTTGAATAATGAAAAGAAGAGCAAGCCAACCACCTCCACTATCATGCCTCCATTACCATTTCCTCAAAGATTCAAGAAGGAGGAGGAAGATGCAAAATTCAAAAAGTTTGTGAACATGTTTAAGCAACTACATGTCATTTGCCGAAGCTTTAGAGGGTATGCCTAAATATGCAAAAAGGATGTGTTGTCCAAGAAAAGGCAATTTAATGAATTTAAAACTGTGGCATTAACTGAAGAACATAGTGCGGTAATCCAAAGGAAGTTACCCACCAAGTTGAAGGATCCGAGAAGTTTCTATATTCCTTGCAATATTGGAATGAACTTCAATGGTAAAGCTCTATGTGACTTAGGTGCTAGCATCAACTTGATGCCCTTAGCCGTTTTTAACCAATTGGGGTTGGGAGAGCCAAGGCCTACTACAGTAACCCTTCTATTTGCTGATCGGAATATTTCTAAACCTAGAGGAATCATTGAAGATGTCCTAGTGAAAGTAGACAAGTTCATCTTCCCAGCAGACTTCGTGGTGCTTGATTGTGAGGTTGATTGGAAGATCCCGCTCATTCTAGGCCGTCCGTTCTTAGCTACAGCAAGAACTCTTATTGATGTGGAGAAAGGAGAAATCACTTTGAGGGTGGACGATGAAAAAGTGATCTTTAACACGCCGAAAGCCTTGAAGTTCCATGATGATTCAGCTCAATGCTCATTTGTTGATATATTGGACTCGCTCGTTCCTCAAGAGTCCTATGCTCCTATGATCAAAGACCCTTTAGAGGCATTTCTAATTGGGGAGAAAATTTTGGATGAATTTGATGAAGAAGCTATTGAAAACCTTTTTCATATGGAAGTATTCCCTCACTCAAGATAGAGGAATTTTGAGCCACTTGAGGTGGCTGAGGCATTGAGTACTCCTTTGAAGCCCTATATTGAAGTTCCACCAGCTCTTGAATTGAAGCCTTTACCCTCTCATCTCAAGTATGCCTACTTGGGGGAGGCCAACACTCTACCGGTGATTGTCTCTTTTGATCTTTCTAATTTGCAAGAAGAGAAGCTCCTATGAGTTTTGAAAGAACACAAGCAGGCCATAGGTTGGACAATAGCGGATATTAAGGGAATAAGCCCTTCGATGTGTATGCACAAAATTTTGTTAGAAGATGATCATAAAACTTCTATTGACCATCAAAGCCTCTTGAACCCAATCATGAAAGAAGTGGTCAAGAAAGAAATCCTCAAATGGCTCTCCGCTGGAATTGTGTACCCTATTTCTGACAGTTCATGGGTAAGCCCAGTCCAATGTGTCCCTAAGAAGGGTGGCATGACTGTAATGGTTAACACCCAAAATGAACTAATTCCCACTCGTACGGTAACTGGTTGGCAGGTGTGTATGGATTATCGGAAGCTCAACACTGCTACAAGAAAGGATCATTTTCCTTTGCCATTCATATATCAAATATTGGACAAGCTAGTAGGTCAGGAATTCTTTTGTTTCCTTGATGGATACTTCGGTTACAACCAAATTGCCATAGCCCCAGAAGACCACTTTTACTTGTCCATATGGCACTTTTGCTTTCAGAAGAATGCCCTTTGGACTATGCAATGCGCCAGCCACCTTTCAACGGTGTATGATGTCCATTTTTGCTGATATGATTGAGAAGACCATTGAAGTATTCATGGACGACTTTTCTGTCTTTGGGTCCATCTTTTGACTTGTGCTTAGAGAATTTAGATTCGGTGCTTAAAAGATGTGAAGAGGAAAACTTGATTCTCAATTGGGAGAAATGTCACTTCATGGTGCAAGAAGGCATTGTACTTGGCCATAGAGTATCCAAGAACGGGTTGGAAGTAGATAGGGCTAAAATTGCTATTATTGAGCAATTACCACTGCCTACTAATGTAAAAGGTATCTGAAGCTTTCTTAGACATGCCGGTTCTACCGGAGGTTTATCAAGGATTTCTCAAAAATTTCCAAACCCCTTTCTAAGCTATTGGAGAAAGATATGGAATTCAAGTTTGATGATGAGTGTCTACAAGCTTTTGAAGAATTAAAGAAGCGTCTCATTTCAGCTCCTATCCTAGTAGCTCAAGATTGGGTTTTACCTTTTATTATCATGGCTGATGCGTGTGATTACGCCGTTTGTGCTGTTCTTGGGAAAAAGGCAGGGAAACTCTTTCACCCTATATATTATGCGAGAAAAACTCTTGATGGTGCCCAACTCAATTATACCACCACTAAAAAGGAGTTACTTGCCATAGTTTATGCATGTGAGAAGTTTAGACCGTATATTGTGGGTACTAAGGTTACTATTTACACTGATCATTCAGCTCTAAAGTACCTACCCACCAAAAAGGATTCTAAGGCTAGACTAATTCGCTGGGTGCTCTTACTTCAAGAGTTTGACCTGAACATCATTGACAGAAAAGGTTCAGAGAATCAAGTAGCCGACCACCTGTCAAGGCTAAGTACTAAGACTCAACTTGATAATTCTGACATGATCCAGGCATCATTTCCAGATGAACAGCTATTCTTTGTTGATCATTCATCCACACCATGGTTTGCCGATTTTGTAAATTACTTGGTTTGTGTAGTGTTACCTCCGGAGTTCAACTCTCATTAAAAGCGTAAGTTTTTGCATGAAGTGAAGAAGTACTTTTGGGATGAACCTTACTTATTCAAGCGATGCCTCGACCAACTCATTCAAAGGTGTGTCTCAAAAAATGAACAAGAATGCATTCTGTATTGTTGTCATTTGTTTGAGTATGGTGGTCATTTTAGAGGAGAGAAAACTGTTGCGAAAGTTATTCAGAGTGGGTTTTATTGGCCTTCTCTATTTAAAGATGCTTATGCCTTTGTCCTCCAATGTGATCGGTGCCAAAGAGTAGGGAACATATCTAGAAGGAATGAGATGCCACTGAATAGCATGCTAGAAGTTGAACTCTTTGATAATTGGGGGATTGATTTCATATGTTTGTTTCCTAAGTCTTTTAACAATGAATACATTTTAGTTGGAGTGGACTATGTATCAAAATGGGTAGAAGCTATGGCATGTGTGACTAATAATGCCAAGACGGTACTAAAATTCCTCAAGAAACATATCTTCATAAGGTTTGGCACACCAAAAGCAATTATCAGTGATGGTGGATCATACTTCTGCAATCATCAATTTCAAGCTTTGATGAAGAAATATGGTGTTAGGCACAAAGTAGCATTGCCCTACCATCCCCAAACAAATGGCCAAGCGGAGATTTCCAATCGGGAGATCAAGAACATTCTTGAGAAGATGGTGAATACTACTAGGAAGGACTGGTCTTCCAAGTTGGATGATGCTTTATGGGCTTATCGAACGGCTTATAAAATGCCTATTGGTATATCTCCATTCGATTGGTGTTTGGAAAAGCATGCCATCTGCCGGTGGAATTGGAACATGGGGCCTATTGGGCTATCAAGAAGCTAAATTCTGATCTGTGAGCTGTGGGATAAAAGAAGCTACTTCAACTCAATGAGTTAGATGAAATCCGCTTAAATGCTTATGAGAGTGCAAGGATTTACAAAGAAAAGACAAAGAGGGACCATAACAGCAAAATCATTCCTAAGAGCTTTGAACCTGGTCAAACTGTTCTTCTTTATAACTCCAAACTGAGGCTTTTTCCTAGAAAGCTCAAGTCTCAATGGTCTGGTCTATTCAAGGTGGTTCAAGCATCAAAATATGGTGATGTGGAGCTGGAGAATGACAAGGGAGAGAGATTTAAGGCTAATGGTCAACGGTTGAAGCACTATTGGGGAGGAGATGTGGATAGGCTGGTATCCACCACCTACTTATCAAATGAAGAGTGACCAAAGTGAAGAGTCAAGCTAAAGACTATAAACTAAGCGCTTCTTGGGAGGCAACCCAAGTTATGAACTTAATCTCTTTAGTTTCTTTGATTTTAGTATAATTTGGTAGGTTTACATTTGGTCTTTCAGCTTTTGTAGGAAGGAAAGGACCCCAAGATTGAAAGCAGTCGAGAGCAAGAGGATTACAAGGAAAGGTGGTGGTATTTGGTTTGGACAGGCATATTCCAGGGAAGTTCTTCAATTCTTATGCTTGAACTTGTATTTTGATGCCTGCGATGTGATATGAGGGCTGTAGTGGATGTTAGAGAGGCAATATGCATTGTATTTTGCTTAATTCTGTCAAATTGTTGATTAATACCTAGTGAATTCTGCATTAGGGAGGCATCTTGATCATAAGAAATGTGTGGACAATGGTTGTTGATTGTGTGAGAGTCAATGTGGAAGTGTGGTGCAAATGATTCAAGTTTTGGTGTGCTGTATTGAGTGTTCAATAGTTCTATGTCTTATGTGTAGCCTTTGATATCTGATAAAGCTGGGAATTATACCCTGGCCGAGGCCAAGAAGATATGGGCCGCAGCCCAAAAGAGCACAGAAGGTCATGGGCCGCGGCCAACTAAATCACAGAAGGTTTTGGGCCGCGGCCAGCACAGGGTGGGTCGTGGCCAGGTCATGGTTGGCCGAGGCCAGCTAGTACTCAGACAATTTTAGGCCATGGCCCAAGAGCGACAGCAGGGTTTTTAAAAACCCTGCCCAACGTCTTTCTTTTCTCATTCCCTTTTCTCTCAGCCGCCGACCACCCTCCTCTCTTCCTCTCCCAGAGTCGACCCACCCCCAGCCTTTTCCTTCAATTTTGCCCTAAATCTCTTGTTTCTCCTTTATTCCCCCTTTGATTTTCCTCCACCCCCTCGTTCTCCTGTCTTCCCCATTGAGGATTTGCGTCGTTCCCCACTCCTCTGCTGTAAGGGGCACCCTAGGGCACCAAACGGGTATTTCTCATCTTGGATTCCTCCACTACCCATTGATTCTTCCACCATCTGAGGTAAAAAGGTCCCGCTCTCACTCTTTTACTCGCATTGAGGGTCGTATATTTCAAATTACAATTGGGGATTTAGACGTAGGTGTGACTAATCTGTCATAATGGCTAGTTTTAAGGATAACTTACATGATTATAGAGTTTTTTTGTCCTTATGACAGCAATTGATGCATTCAATTAGCCTTGATCTGCCTTGTAAGCTGCTGCCCTATTTTTAAAATTGAATGTGGCTATTGTTAGTGTGCATTGCTATCATTGCTGGTTGTCAGCTACTGTTCTGATTATACTACTGACATGTTACTGTTATATGCCATCTGTGTGTTGTCTTTTCATGTGCTAATCTCACGCATAATCTTGCAGAAGTTTGAGTGTTTTTGTGACTTAATTGGACTTTATTGTTAACTCAGTAAGCTATTGGCACTCTCACCATTCTTCTCCAATTCAATATGAGAATTCCATTATGGAAAATTGAGGAGTATGAAGTTTTGATGCACTCTCAGGCATTCTGAAATTTTGAAAACTTTTCTTAGAAAATGCTAATTGGATTCAATTCTGGTTATTGGTTGGATATCCTGTAACTCCTTTGGCAACTTGCTGTTACTATCCTAAATTTATGTTGTTTTCTTTGAAGTTGTTTTTGCATCGCCTTGCTGTCATATTTTTCAATTTCATTCATCTCAAGCTATGACATTGCTCTAAATGAGGATACTTCCCACTGCTATCCATTAATTATAGAGCTCCATGAAAGTTGTTTTGATAAGTGAAATTGCTGCAGTAGAATTGTCCATAACATGCTGATTTGTTTTTCTCCTTTTGTGAAGTTATCCTGTTTGGAAGTTAAATCCTAAAACAATTCTACAACTTGATTTTGGAAATGCAAGGTTAACTTCCTTAAGGCTTAGTCTAAATCATTTGTGCCCTGCTGAATCTCACTTGTGTCTTAAGCTACTGCCATGTTTTGTCTTATCCTGCTGAATCGCACTCATTTGACATCACTTAATCATTAGTTTCTTGAACGTAACTTGTTTCCTGGTTATTGTAATAAATCTCATTGAGGTTTGTTGTGCCAACTCTGTCAAGTTCCAGCATTTTGCCAAAACTATTTGCATTGGGATTGTTGCACTTGAAATTTCATAATGCTTGTTGCACAAACCATTCCCTCTGTTTTTTTGAAAGTAAGGATATTCTGTCAATTTGAACTATTTTTGGCAAAGTTTCCACTAGTTCCATTATATATTGAGCCTCGATTTGCAAAATATAGAATGGTTTAGCGATTGGGGGTATTCTGTGAATTTTCTTTGTTTTTCCAATAGCATGCTGAACTGTAATTCCTTATTTAACCATTAAAATGCTTTTCCTTTTGGATATGATTAGTTGTTTAGGGCACAAGAGGGTAATTTCCATAAGTCAGGATAGGGGTTAGGTTGGAATTGAGCTGAGTGATGTGGTCTTGCTTAGGTTATAAGTTTGGGGGAGGTTCCCTGTGTCATATCTACTTCTGGTGTCAGTATTGAGTGTTGGTTTGTTTCTTCATCTGTTTTGGTTTCGCATTGCTCCTTCTCCAGCTACAATGCCTGCCAAGCGTGTTGCTGACCGCACGGGTTCCAGGGCCATTACTGAAGCCAAAGCCAAAATCATTACCCGACCCTTATTGCAAGAGCGTGAATTCCTGTTCAACGTCTCTTATGAGTTTTATGATTTAGCCACCCGTACCTATCGCTTGCAGAGGCTCATAGAGCCTAAGGTTGACAGGAATTTGTAGATTGTCCAGGAATTCTATGCCACTGCCAGTGTGAGACCTATTTGGCGGTTTCCACTTAGGGGAGTTGACATTGACTTTACTCTGGCTAGCTTCCGGCAGTTCGTAGCACTCCTGGCTGTTGAAGAATGTAAGTACAAGCAGCTATTGGACAATGACAATGACATCCCTGAGGATGAGATTTCAGAATTGCTGGTTTACAACAACATGGTGGCATGGCAGAGTCGAGGTGGGGCTAAGAAATATTTACCACGTGCTCAATTATCAGTTGAGGCTCGTGTTTAGTTGCATTTTGGCAAGGACTACTTCTGGCCTTCGTCAAACCGGAATCACCTTACTAGAGACCAGGCTCTCCTGATTTACCTTCTTATGAAAAAGGAGCCAGTAGATCTAGGTGCATTGATTTATCAAACTCTGTGAGACCATGCACGTGATCATTCGGTGGGATTGATGTTGCCGCACCTTATTTCTTCCTTCTGCTCTTCTGTGGGTGTTACTGCTGTGGCTACTGATGTTCTTTTTAAGCCTATCAAGAAGTTCAACTACTTGAGCATCAAGCTGAAACCGGATGAGCAAGTCCCAGCCTCCCAACGTTCAGCGAACGATCCTATTTTTCAGCAGGGAGGACCTTCTTAGGCTTCTCATGACTTTCCATCTCCGCTGGAGCAGGGTGAACCATCCGACTGCTACGTTGGATGTGATCCTTACGGCCATCCAGCGCACTGAGGCCACTGCCGCCCAATGCCTCACATATCTGTAGGACCATATGTTCGCCTAACCCGGTTAGAGGAGTTATTTGCTGCCTACATACCTGCTGCAGCTCAGGCTAGTAATGGTGATGATAGCAAGGACGCTGGTGCTGATAGCGAGGATGATGATGATGAGGAGATGGTGCCGATGCAGCTGCCAGTGACGATGATGGCGAGGATTAGTGTTCAGTTTGTTGTTGTTGAGATTTTTACTGTTGTTTTTCCTTTTCCTTTGGCTATTGCTCATACTTTGCTTCAGTAACTATTGTTACACTTTCTCTTACTAATGACTGATATCGGATTTTGCTGGATATTGTGCCTCTTGATATACCTGTCACTATTCTATATGTGGATTATTGTATGATCTTTTTCATTGCAGGTGCTATTTGTGACACGCTGTGCCCTGTGACAGTGAGGACACTGTCTACCTCAAGTTTAGGGGTACTTGAATATTCATATGCATGTTTGTAAATCTGTTTTATGCCCTGTCCTTGAGTCAAAGTTGAGTTAGATTTAATTAATCATATTTGAAGAATAAGACTGGATATTCATGAATGATTGGTTCTCATTTTAAAAGCTAATTCCTGATGCTTACCTGATTAAACACTGTGCATGAGGGTTGAAAATAATTCGAATGCTTTGTCAGGGATTTTATAGCAAATTGACATATATGAGTTGTTTTCATTGAAAGCCTTTTGAATTTGTATTTGAATTTCTGGGAAGAAATTAGCATTTCACACACGTTGAGAGCATGATTGGCATTATCTTTGAGCTAAAGTTTTATGGAACTGCTTATGTTCTTGGGTGAATTATAAGGAATTGGCTAGTTATGGCTCGTAGAGTTAGCATTTGGATCAGTTAAGTTAATGCATTCGGATTAGGCTAAGGTTGAATTAATCTTAGGGATTATGCACGAGAGAGGAAAACCTCTGTTGGAAGGATTTCGAGCCCAAGTTTCATTCATTAGTGTGTTTGTGCCACTTATGCTAGCGTACCTCTAGAACTTGTTTAAATTCTTTTTCAAAATCACATATGCATGTGGATTAATGAAAATGATAGGGGCATTCATTTTTGAACCTATTGACCTAAACACAAACCTTTCATACTCACCCATTGATGACCCCCTTTGAGCCCTTCACTTTTTCAAAAATCTAACATTCAATAACAAGCTATACATGTTTCTGTTCTGCATTAGAATGACACTTAAAAAGCAATGAAATAGCATTTGATTCACTCCCTGTGTCAATAGATGCTAAGTTATGAAATTCACAAAAGAGAGAAGGAATTGGTGAAAGGAAAGCAATATATGTGTGAAAAAAAAATGGTGCCCACCGTGGGGCTCGAACCCACGACCACAAGGTTAAGAGCATAATACTTATGAGAAGAAGAAAAAAAAGAGAAGAAGAAGAAAAGGAAGAAAGATGTCATTATATACACTTATGCATGCATAGTACTTGTTTCATTATCCTTTCCATTAAACCATTTCCAACATTACAACCCTTTTCAAAAGCCCCCTTGATTCATGAATCAAGGTGTACAAAGTGGTGGAGAGAGTAGAGTTTCTACAAGCATATGGCAGGACATACTATAAGTGGTACTAAGCAAAATTACCTACATTTGTGAGCTAAACACTTAAATCCGTGAGTGTTCTCTTGTATACATAACTTTGATTGATTGAGCATTAATTTAATTCATCTGCATTACCTCATACTGAAACTTGTGTTAGCCTCAAGCGGTGACAATGACAAATTCCATAAAACCCTAAAGTTCCATAGGCATTAAAGGTGTGTGGAATGATTTATAAGTAAAAAGAAAAGATAATGCAGAGGATTAAGTCTGGATATTGAGGCTGAGTCATACATGTTGAAGTGTTGTTTCTGATCTTAATAAATGTAGGAAGATTGTTATTCAACTCTTGACAAACACACACTCAGTTTGAAAAATGTTGGGGAATTCGTTTTTAAACTATAAACCAGGCATCCATGTATATTTTGTGTCATGAGTAGCTTAAGATAAGAAATGGTCATGCATGAGCACTATGTCTGGGATTAATTTAATCTTGCTTTTGTCATTTGACTGGTTTTACTCGAGGACAAGCAAAAGTTCAAGTTTGGGGGTATGTTAACCTCATGAAATTCTTATCTGAATTGCACATTTCATCCTATTTTTCCCTCACTTTGGGTAGATTAGTGGGCGTCTGAGAGTGCTAAATTTGATGAAATGTGCTTTACTCATGCTAGGCACAAAAAGAATGCAAATGTGGAGGAAATATATCACTAACTGCTATGACTATTCAACTGTGATTGTTTGTGAGTTCTTTGTGTTGAAAGGATACAGATTCAGTCATAGCTGGACCAAAGAAAGTCAAATGCAATGAGAAGGAGATGAAAGGAAGATAGAGTCATCAAGCATGCTAAGGAAAGGCAAGAAGGGATGAGAACATAGCAGAAAAGAGAAGAAACTGAACTTCAGAGATGACTGGCCGCGGCTAATGTATTCATGGCCCGCGACCAAGAGGAGGTCAGACAGTCACTGGCCACGGCCAAGCATCCATGGGCAGCGGCCCAAAGATAGACAGAAGCTCACTGGCCGAGGCCCACAGATTTCCTGGCCGCAGCCAACCCCCGTAAATGATGTTATGTGTTTTATCATCTGAGGAACAATAAAAGCAAAAACCAGAGGCTGAAGATGAGATCCCAGATTTGGAAAGACCTAGGAGGCGGCTGAGAACATCCTCTGAGCTTGGGTGTGCTTTAAATCAAGGAGAATCATAGAGAGATTGAGGAATTACAAAGATTTCAGCTCAGATTCTCTGGTTTTTCTGTATTTCTTCCATTTCTTCTCTGTAATTCTGATATGGCTGTAATGAGAGCTTATGTCTGTGAACCATTTGTGAACATGGATAGCTAGAGTCCCTTTCTAGGATTGTTTCTGATCCTTCGTATGGATTAAACTTGTTTCTTTTCTTCTCTAAGGATCTAATGTCATATATATATGTTGATTTCATTCCGTTTTTACTGCTGTATGTGATTGGCCATCACTGTGGATGATGTGTTCAATTAAATTAAGCTTGAGAGAGTTAATTTAATTGCAAAACTAAAGTGAAATCATGCTAGACTTGAAGTTTATAACTAAATGGATGGTTTTTTAGTAACATGGAGATATAGTTATTAACCTAGCATTGTGAAATTAAGATTGGTAAGTAATGAATATCTTCTCTTAGCTATAGCAAGAGATTGTGCATGCTAATAGACGATATGCAACTGGTTATGACTTGAGAGAGCTTAATCATACGCTTTAGAATCTTAAACTGACATATATATATATACCCCATGAAAAGGATCCTTGGAGAGGAAAAGAAGTAAATTTATGAAATAATAAGGGGATAAGCAATCCTAGGCCTATTATACTTGATTGAAATCACACAACTCCGAGTTTTGTTCAGCAACTTTTAGCTTTTCAAATATACCTTTTGAAATTCCTTTTTCCACACACAACAACATGTTTTGGCTTAACTTACTAGAATTCACCAAACCTATTGCTAGACTAATTTGTTACTCAAATCCTCGAGGGAACGATCTTTACTTATCACTTTATTACTTGACATGATCCATGCACTTGCGGTGGCGAACAGCTCTCCAAGCACAAGTGTAAGTTTGTGAATATGGGTTCCCTTAAGAAGGTTGAAACTTGCCCATGTAGTTGACAGATTCTGAAGCCATGTAAAGAGGGCAATAGTCAAGCATGTGGACATTATTGCATTGTTCACATACTATAGGAGTGGCATGAATAGAATGTACACCGTAAGAAGTGCTCTTTTGCATTTAAGATTCCAATACATCGAAATGCTTGTTTAAAGCGGATAAGATTATTGCAATTTGTGATGAAGAGTCTTCTTTTGTAGTAGGTATGGCTTAGGTAATCCTTCTATCATTGCCTTGAGTGTTGTTTGCAAATAGTTAATTTAAGAGCCTAAACACCTCATTAACAAGAACATTCCGGTAACTTCCATTAGTCATAGAGTCAACCATTGCCTTAGATTAAGGATTAAGGCGAGTACAGAAGATTTAGATTATCACCCACTTGTTCACCCCATGATTAGGGCATTACTTCATCAACATTTTGTATCTCTCCTAAATGGCATAAAGATGCTCATCTGGTTGTTGTCTAAAGCTCAGAAACTCATCCCTAGCTTTTATAGATTTATCACCAGAGAAAAATTGAGCTCTAAACTTAGCCTTAAGAGCATCCCAGGAATTTATGGATCCTTTCGGGAGATTGTTGAACCAATCTCTAGCTTTCCCTTATAGAGAGAGAGAGGGAATAGCTATAGCCTCAACACATCTTGGGGTACTCAATTTTGCTTGAAGGAATCACACACCTCCAAAAAGTACATCAAGTACTTGTTGGCATCTTCATTATAGAGACCATGGTACAACCCATGTATTTGAAGCATTATAATCATGACCGGCTTGATCTCAAAAGTATGAGCTTGCATCTCCGGCATCCGAATGCAAGATTGAGTACCTCGCATATTTCGGTTAGCAAAGTCATTGACACTAGCCCTATCATATTCATCGTCCGCCATAGTTTCAGATGCAGCGTCAGTCTATTCTTCAATGCGAGGCAACTCGTCAAGTACCATTATCAATCCGTTTGGATGCAAGTGTTGCATACACCTAGATGGTACCTACAAGAGAAACAAACAAGCAAGTGTCAAACTAAAAAAAAATTAACGAAGAGAAGAGGGAAAGAAAAATTGTAAACCTAACTAAGGGCTCAAGCAAAATCAAGACATGTAATACCCCGAATTTTGAGACTTGAGGTTAGAGAATAAGCCTAAAATAAGTGGATTGCTAAGCCCCGATTTAGCAAGATCCCAAATTGTGATTAAGTGATGATGACTCCAAAAACAGATGTGATTAGTGATAAATGGACCCTTTTGGAGATTATGATGTGAACTATTATGCGTATGCGTTGTGAGCAGTGCCAAAACCCAATATTTAAGTTCGATTATGGATTAATATCTAAATTGACTTAAAATAGAGGGAGAGCGCATATTGTGGCTAAATGGAAAAGTATCATGTGTTTAGTGGTGATTCAGGAGGAATTGCCATAATCAGGGGCAACACGGTAAAGTTACCGACCAATTGGTCAGTTACCGAAGAGGAAACTTATTGGTAACTTGAAGATCAATGGTTAAGGTTGATTTTTTGTGAGATTGAGTGGGTGGAATCCCATGTGTGTGAGTTCATGTGAGTTCATTGGAATTACTTTGGAACTTTGGAAAGTAAAGAATTGCAATGTGAGTTTCAATTGTGACTTGTGTTGACATGTTGTGATTATTGGTGAAACATGTCAATGAAATGTGAATTTTATTGATTTTTTGTTTCCAATGGATTCCTTGTGAAAATTTATGTTGGAATGATGTTTGGTATGAAAATAAGACCATTGGAAGCAAAGATGCAAGATCTGAAATTTTGTCCAGTGAAACTCTGTTTTGGGCAGTCTGTTTGTATTGATGTTTTGAGTGGGAAACTGGTCTCTAAAAATTCTGAAACTTTCTAGTCTTAAATTTCAAATTCCAAGATTCAAAATGGACATATAATTTTTGTCATGTCATTTTTTGAACTGGGAGTTATGGTTTTCCAAAGTTTGATGTTAAAACTGGGTGCAAATCTGGAACAACAAGGGAATTTCGTGTAATTCTGGAATTTTGTGGTGATTTCTGGTAATGGTTCATATTTTTTCTATGATGAGGACTTAAATAGCTTTCAATGGGCTTTGGGATCACCTCATTTTGATTTTTCTAGAATTAGTTATGATTTTTCAAAATTTGGGCAGAAAATCCGAAAATAGGAATTATGACATCATCAAAATAAAAGATGACATCAGCATGGAATTAAAATATTTCCCATCTTCTTCTTCCTCCCATTTCTGTCGTGAGGTTCAGTAGCCAAGGAGAGAGAGAGTGTTGAGAGCTCTTTGAGAGAGAAAGAGGAGAAATCTCACAAGGTAAGCCGATTTCTCCGATGATCTAGCTCCTAACGCGTATAACCTTGCTCCTAAGCTTCTCTTTCATATTCTTTAAGGTGTTGGAAGCTCAATTTTCATGGTTAAGAAGGGCTAGGATTTTAGCCACTCTTGAGAAAAGCTAGTGGGAGCTTGAGGAAACTTCCAAACTATTGTGTATTGACTATTCTGGCTGTTGTGGATAATTTAATCGATGAAATTTCGTCGGATTGTCATTGGTTTCAAAAATGGAAAATGGGTGATTGGGGCTGTTATGCTGCCCAAATTGATACTAAATGGTAGTTGTAACCTAATGGAATAGTCAATAAAGTGGTTAGGAGTAGAAAGGAACGCGTTTAAAGAGCCGAAACCGAAGAACCCTAATTTTCCCAAGAATACTTGAGAATTTCAGCCAACTCTAGAAATGGGTCTTAGAGTTGGATTTTCAATTATTTGATGATTCCATTGATTTTAGGAGCGAAAATTAGGTGGGGTTACAGTTGGGCACTTTTTCGGAAAAGGCCGAAAAAGCATAATTACGAAAACGCCCCTGAAACCCTTAAAGTGGGGCTGCCAAGGGTAATTTTGTAATTGACATTGAATTTGATAATTTCATGTTCGGAAATGGATTCTTTGGGTGAAAACATGTTAGAACAGCCAATGTCAAAATTTCAGGAAAAGTACAGCCGGACCGGGTACGGTGGGGCCGGGCTGGGTCCCCGGGGCATTTTAGTAATTTTTCAATATAGCCTCATCTAACCCCCAGAAACACTATGGAAGTGTCTAAATGGTACATTTGAAATTGTAAGACCCAGTTGAGGGCTCGAGTTGCTGGCACGCAAATCAAGAAGAAAAAACTGGAGGTAGGGAATTTACCTCTCCTGCATGTATTTGATATTTGTGTTGGTGTATTGATGCATGTTATTGCTTTGCTTGATTATGTGAAACATATATGAACTATTGAAGCTCTGTTTCTGTTATGCTATGGCCATAAGTATATTGTTTGAAGCATTGCGTTTGCAGATATGTCATTGTGTGAGCATGAGTTATGTAATGCAAGCATGTCATGCATTAAACACATATCTTGCATGCATATTGGTATCTGTTTCCTACTAAGATTCTCTCAAATCTCACTCTCTCCTACCAACAATTTAGACAGGGCAAGTGGCTCATGGAGTAAGCGGCTAGGTCTCCTTCGAGATGAGAGTTGGTAGTTGGTTATCAATATGAGTTGGGATGACTGTATATGATTTGGATGAGGATTTGTTATGTATTTGAGATGGATTTTTGTAATCCCCATATGAGGTCTTGTAATGGGCGAATGTGCCCTATAAAGCTTGAGTTAATAAATGGAATCCGGAATTGCCGAAATTATTACATTGTGTACTCTGATATATTAAATGTGATTTATCTTCGTGTAGTAATTGTATTCGGAATGTGAATGTGAGACCAGGTTATAAATGATTTTGAAAGGTATTTGTGAAAACCTTGTCTGGTAGATGGGTTTATAAATGTTTTTTGATTGTTATTGGTCTCTATTTCACTTTAATTGCATATTCCGAATATTAATTACGGAAGGGGGTTACAAGACAAGCCTTGGTTGACCAAAGGATTTGTTAAACCAATCCCCGACAACAGCACCAAAAACTTGTTCACTACCGCAAGTGCACGGATCGCGTCAAGTAATAAAGTGATAAGTAAAGATCATTCCTAAGAGGATTTGAGTAACAAATTGGTCAAGCAATTGACTTAGTGAATTCAATTAAGTTGAGCCAAAACATGTTGTTGTAGTGAAAAAGCAATTTAAAACTGTTTGTATACTAAAAAATTATGAAAGCAAATGATTCGTTAAAATTCAAGTACTAAATGGAACTTATGACTGTTTATCCCCCTTGTATTTCAAAAGCATTCACTTAAATTCTCTCAATATATGCTACTTAATGCAAGATTATACTAGCCAAGGATACTAAATTACCTATAAGTGCTCTCTTGAGTCTCCAAATAGATGTATAGTTTAATTAATCCATTAATCTCTTAATTAACTAATTAAACCCTGATTTTCCTAACAAATCCTATTTGGTTATGTGAGGTCAATAAGTGTATCTCTACCTCATTAACAAAACTATCCATTCAATTAGTAAATTTCAAGCTCTCACATGATTTAACTCAAGTTCTACACTCAATCTAGCTCTCTCAAGCATTAATTAAGTAAACCCAACAATCTTGTTGGTGGCCAATCAACAAGAAGCATTAAGTAAATAGTGAAATAAGCATAATCTCATCATTAATCACAAATATAAAGGGGAAAATGAGTATTTAATCCATACAAAGGTTCCAAGCAACCCTAAAGTGAGGTGCCTAGCTACACATAGTCATGAAAGAGCTATAACTATGCAGAATAATTACAGCCATATCAGAAATTTAGCAAAGAAAGAGAAGAATGAGAAAAACCAAGGATTAGAGCCCCAAATCCCTTCTAGACTTCAACCTAAGCTTAATACTTTTCAAGGAGGCAAAACCCTAGCACACCCAGCTCCAAAGAACACTTGAAAACTGAAGAATGACCTAATTTCAGCCTATCCCTTGCTTGAAAACCCTCTACAAGCGTTTCAGCAACTAAAACGCATAGTTGTATTTTCGATCGCGTGCTTCAGCACACTGTGGTGTGCTAAAGCATGTGACACAGTAAGTTCTGCTTCTCGTTGGCTTCAGCCAAAGGTCAAGTGTTGAAGCATATCGTACAATGAGTCCAAATCTCTATTGGCTTCAGTACATGCATTATTGGCTAAAGCCAACAACACATCAGCTTCCTCCTAGCCCATGCTTTCTTTGATCTTTTGAGAGCTTTTATGACTTTTCAACTTCCACCTATAAGGGGGAGGGCTTCATGAGTTCTTTAACTTTAACAGATATATATGTATTTAACTCATGATTTGAACTTTTCTTTTGTTCTATCACATTTTCTTCTATATATACACAATTTGTACCAAAAGTAAGTTAAAGAGAAGAAAATATGCTAGAATGTCATCAATTTATATGAGTTAAAGTAGCTAAGGTTGAAAGGAGAAAGAAGGAAGCTGAGATGTTCAATGAAGTCTATGATACATTCAAGAAGGTGGTGATCAATGTTTCACTAGTTGACTTAGTCACACAAGTGCCTAAATATGCGAAGTTCTTGAAGGAGTTGTGTACTAAAAAGAGAAAGTTTAAGCATGAATGCAAGGATCACTTAGGGGCAGTTGTCTACTCTCTTTATCAAATGCCAATGCCAGTAAAGTGTAATGATCCTTGTAGCTTTCTTATACCTTGCATTATTGGTGACATTGAATTCTCAGATGCCTTAGTAGATTTGGGAGCTGCTATCAACATTATGCCAAAATCAATTTTCAATCAACTCAAGAGTGTAAAGCTTATATGAATCTTGTTGCATCCCTTGCAGACAGATGTTGCACAGTTCCAAAAGGCGTCTTGATGGACATCTTGGTTAAGGTAAAAGATTTCATATTCCCTACAAATTTCTATGTTCTTGATATGGATGATGGTCGTTCTAGGAAGAAAGGACATTAATCTTTGATTTTAGGTAGGCCCTTCCTAAAAACTGCTGAGCTATGATAGATGTGCATGCTGGTAGCCTTACTCTAGAATTTGCTAGTGAAACCATTAGATTTGATGTGCTTGAATCTATAAGACATTCCCCTGAAAATTGTGCGGAGATAGATGCTAATGTTATTGATGCTAATGTGAAGATTCTGTTGTAGACCTTAGAGATAGCAGGATCTATGCTTAGTAGATCCTGTGATATTGCAAGTTAAGATGATACTTTCTCTTGTTCATGTGCTGAAATTGATTGTTATGATACATGTCTTGATCTCGATGTTGCTGATATTGATATTTTCACTGATGTTATTGAGATTATGAAATATTCTAGACATGTTGCTTACATGTTTATTTGTAGCATTAGTGCTTCTAGTGATCATGCATCTATTACTTCTATTGATTTTGATAGACTTTCTCAGTTACTTAGTGTGATTGATGCCATAGATAAAGTTGATTTATCTTTACTACCTGATTCTGAGTTATTGATTAGCATTGATCGTGTTTCTGATAAGGAGATTTCTAATTCTATTTCTCACATGAGTACTACTGATGGCACCATTACTATTAATTGTGATATGTTTGTCGATTCTTTTACTCTTACAGTTTCTACTGATACTCCCCAATATGGGAAAGTTTGCTCTCCAGTCTTTGAATCTATTGTGCAGGTTTCTAGTTTGACCAATGTTGATTTGAAGCTGCTCATACCTTCAATTGAGCAAGCTCTATCCTTAGAGTTAAAACCACTTCCTGACTCATTGAAGTATGCATATCTAGGGAAAGATGAGACACTTTATGTGATTGTAGCCAACAATATAGTTGTTGATGAGACCCGCCTCTTAGAGGTACTTAGGTGCTGGATGAAAGCTATTGAATGGACTCTTGCTGATATCCCTAGAATTAACCTAGATGTGTGCATGCACCCAATTCTGCTAGAAGATAGTGCCAAAAATGTACAACAAATACAAAGACAACTCAATCCATTGATCCTTGATGTTGTAAAGAACGAGGTCTTTAAACTTCTTTTTACGAGTATAATCTACCATATTTCTGATAGCTAATAGGTAAGTCCAGTTCAAGTAGTTCATAAGAAAACTGGTATTATTGTTGTTCATAATGATAAAGGGGAGCTGATTTCAAATAGAGTCCAGAATAGTTGGAGAGTATGTATTGACTATAGAAAATTGAATTATGTGATTAGAGCCCCCTCCCCTTTATAGATTAAATGTTAGGAAGACTGGTTGGTGGATCACATTACTGCTTTTTGGATGGTTTTTCTGGATATTTTCAAATTTCTATTGTCCTTGAGGATCAGGATAAGACCACATTCACATGTCTATTTGGAACCTTTGCATATAGATGCATGCCATTTGGCTTATGTAATGCACCAGACACTTTTCAACGTTGCATGGTTTCCATATTCTTTTATTTTATTGAGCATTGCATGGAAGTTTTCATGGATTATTTCTTTGTTTACTATGATTCTTTTAATGCATGCATAGCTAGTTTGGACAAGGTTTTAGAAAGATGCATTCAATATAATCTTGTGTTGAACTTTGAAAAATGGCATTTCATGGTCAAGAAAGGAATTATTTTGGGCTATGTTGTTTCACATGATGATATTGAGGTTGATAAAGCTGGGTTGATATTATTTCATTTCTTCTATATCCTTCTTGTGTGAAAGATGTAAGCTCTTTTCTTAGGTATGCTAGATTTTATAGAAGATTCATCTAGGATTTTAGTAAGATAGCATTGCCATTGCCTTGTTTATTGTAGAAAGATGTAGGTTTTGTTTTTGATGATGCTTGCAGATATGCATGGGATGAGTTAAAAAAGAGACTAACCACACCCCCATCATTCAACCACCTAATTGAAGCCTTCCATTTGAGCTTGTGTGATGCTTCAGACTATGCATTAGGAGCAGTTCTTACCCAAAGAGTAGAGAAGAGACAACATATCATAGCCTATGCATCTTAAACATTAGATGCTGCTCAGGCTAACTACACTACCATAGATAAAGAGCTATTTGTAATCATCTTTAGGCTAGAGAAATTTTGATCTTACATCCTTCACACGAAGGTGACTGTCTTTACAAATCACTCAGCTATCAAATACTTGTTCAAGAAATCGACTCCAAACCCTACCTCATTATATGGGTGATATTGATACAAGAGTTTGATATGGAGATTCATGATAAGAGTGGTGCAGAGAATATGGTAGTTGATCACTTGAGTAGGATTGAGTCACCTACGGTAACATCTTTACCCTTAGATGATTTTCCTTATCAAAGGCTCTATGAGGTTTTTGTTTCTATCACTTGGTATGCTAATATAGCTAATTATCTAGTTGCATCTATTTTACCAACTGACATGAATAAACATCAATTAAATAAGTTTAAGAGAGACGCTAAATTCTATACATGGGATGATCCTTAGTTGTGGCACATTTATAGTGATCAAATTATTAGGCAATGTATTCCAGATGATGTATTTGAGTCTATCTTAACTTTTTTTCATACTCTTACATGTAGGGGACATCTTAGTGTTAAGCGCACTGCTAGGAAAGTTTTGGAAAGTGGATTACTCTGGCCTAGTCTATTTCATGATGCCCGTGAATTTTGTAAGAAGTGTTCCAGGTGTCAATTTATGGGTAATATTTCTAGGAAGCATGAGATACCCCAACAACCCTTATTATTCTGTGAAGTCTTTGATGTTTGGGGGATTGATTTCATAGGACCTTTCCCACTCCATTTGGGTTATCTGTACATCCTTCTAGCTGTGGATTATCTATCAAAGTGGGTTGAGGAAATCCTCACTCATACTAATGACTCTTTTGTAGTGGTTTCCTTTGTTTGATCTCACATGTTTTGTAGGTTTGGCATTCCTAGAGCTATCATTAGCGATCAAAGAGCTCATTTTTTCAATCAGAGTTTGCAGAGCTTGCTTAGCAAGTATGGCATAATGCACAAGGTGGACACTCTATACCTCCCTTAGATGAATGGTCAAGCAAAACTCTCTAATAGAGAAATCAAGCTCACTTTAGAAAAGATGGTGCAACACAGCCGAAAGGATTGGAGTAAAAGGCTTAATGATGCACTTTAGGTGTATCGCACGGCATATAAGAGTCCCAGTAGCATGTCTCCATACAAGATTGTTTATGGAAAAGCATGTCATTTGCCAGTAAAGGTAGAGCACAAGGCATATTGGGCAATAAAAAGGTGTAACCTCGATCTTGCTAGTACCGGTTTTGAAAGGAAGTTGTAATTGCAAGAGCTTGAATAGCTAAGAGAAACTTATGAGAATGCTAGGATCTATAAGGAAAGAACTAAAATAGTTCATGACAAACTCATTGTGAAGAGAGAATTTCAAGTGGGCCAAAAAGTTTTGCTCTACGTTTCATAATTGCAACTTATACCTAGAAAGCTCTACTCTAGATGGGAGGGACCCTTCATTGTCACTGATGTTTTTCCTTACAAAGCTATAAAGATCAAAAGGGAGCCAAATGGAAAATGTTTTGTCGTTAATGGACATCACTTAAAGTCATACTATGATGGATTCTCCAATCAAGTAGTGGAGGTTGTTGCACTGTGAGACACCACATAGACCCCAATTGTATTCCCTCCTGCACTCTTTTATTTCGCATTATCATAGTACTCATTCTCATATTACTGAGTTGAGTAGTGCTGCATATTACTTGTCTTTGTGTGCTTTGTTATGACTGTTTTGCATTAAGGACAATGCATTGTTTAAGTATGGGGGAGGGATCAACTGTTTTGAATGTGAAAATTGAAAAGTTTTAAGTAACTTTAGCATGATACATTCTTGATTTGAAAAGTGATTGATCATGTTTTGAGTTAATAGATTAAGTAGCAATGAATTTGACTTTGGTGGATTTAGGCTAGTAATCATCTAGACCTAATGAGCTTTTAAGCCTAATACATTTTTTCAGTGTGTAACCCCTATCTCTTTACTTGAGACTTGAATCTTATTTGAGGCCATATTTAATGCATGTGTATTCATAAAGATGATAAAGGCATTCATTTCATTTTAGCCAGATAAGCCAAGAGACTACCCTTTTCATACATATATCCTTTGTTTCAATTCATTTTATTCCTAAATATAATACCTCAATTCATTTTATTTCTCAAATTTATATTTTTTTAAAGTATCTACTACTACAGACAGGGCTTTTAACGTCCCTTTTTTGGCACTTTTAATGTCCAAAAATAAGGGGACGTCTATGTGAGTGACGTAGTTTATTTTAGAAATAACATCCCTAAAAAAAGGGTTGTTTGAAGTGGAACTTTAGACATCCCTATTTCAAAAAAGAGATTTCTAAAGTGAAGCCTTTAGACGTCCCAAATGGAGAAAAGGAACGTCTAAAGTCCCCCTATACCTCACTTTAGACATCCCTTACACTTGGTTAACATGGTGTTTACGCCGTCATGATGAGGTGTATGGCTATAAGTTTTGACATAAGTTTACGGTTTTATGTAGGCACATTTGGTTGGCAAGGAATGACCATATTTTCAACAATAAACAATGGAGTAAACAGGAGTTATTGGCATATACTAGTTCGGTGTTGTCTTAGGGTATGTCTACTCCCATGTAACCGAAGTCTTACATCACACCAAGTACGGCTTTGCACCCTCTGTCACATCCCCCCAGCCCAACCCTTCCTGGTACTGGCACTGGCTCACATCCCGGCCCCTCATGGCACTAGGTAGCCCTTTGGGTCTCACTAGACCACAGGAGAAGGATGGACTCATAAGAAATATTTGCACCCCCTTGTTCATTCGTTTCGCCTTCGCAAGACTCGAAGCCACGCCCCTAGGGATAAGGACGCACTTATGAGAGACCCTACTACCATTGAACTACTGATGATTATTGAGAATATTTTATGAATTAAAGTTTGAATTATTATGGATTATGTGGCAATTTAAGTTAATATGCCATAATTAGTGGAAGAATTGAAAGAATGGAAAATTATCGGCCAATTAGTCAGTGATTAATGAATAAATTAATTACCAACTAGAAGAAATGAGATTTATGACTAAATGGATAATGGACTAGTTAGTGTAACCATATGGTTACTTATTTGATGAAAAATAAGGAGATTTAGACACATGTGCAAGATGATATGAAATTGGAGTGGTTGGAAAGTCAAATGCTACAATATTCAATCATTTTCCTCTCTCTTCCCCATCATTTATGCTAAAGCAAGCATGGGCTTAGGAGTGGCATTATTTCTTCTTCATCTTCACACTTTCATCACTCTCATTTCTCTCTCTCATTCGGCTGCCATTTGAGACCAAGGAAGGAGGAAGTGTTCTTGTAAAAGGTAAGCCATTTGACCCTTGTAATGACCTCTAATGCAAAAAACCCCTTCTTCAATCTTGTTCCTTGTGTTGAGAGCTTCAATTCTATGGTTTTAGATTTTCCATTGGTGGTGATTTGACCTCTCAAGGAAATATAGAGTTTGGTGAACCAAGGAACTCCTTTGGGAAAGTTAAAGAGGTGAGTGAGTTGAGCATTTTGATATAAGTTTTGTGGTCATTTGGTTAAGTTGGAATTTTTGGGAATTTAGCCCTATTTTTGAAAATTAGGGTCTTGTGGTGTTTGAGTTGTTGTTGTCATGGATATGATATTTTGATATGTATCTTGGATAGATAGAAGTTGATTGGAAACTTAGGTTGAAAAGTTGCAAGTTTAGTCAGTGAAAAACTTTGTGCTGGCAGTAGTCTTGCATGGACGTTTTAAAATAGCAAATGGTGTTAGAAAATTCTAAAAAGTTCTAGTCTTAAGGTTCACATGCCAAGCTTCAAAATGGAAATATAATTTATATAATTTCGACTTGTCAGCTAGGAGTTATAACTATCCAAAGTTTGATGTTAAATCTGGGATCAATTCTGGAGTAATGTGGACATTTCTTGAATTCTATATTTTTATGGTTATGGACAGCTTTGATTCATATTTTTCCTGTGGAGAGGAATTAAATATATTTCAGTAAGCTTTAGGATCACCTCATTTCGATTTTTCTAGAATTAGTTATAATTTTTGGAATCTAAGACACAAAAGTCTAATTTTTCCAATTTTTGCCTAAACTTTCGGCCAGCACTGTTCTGAGGGGTAGGAGATGGATTTTTATGAAATAGATGGTTCCATTGAATTCAGTGGGCAAAAATAGATGGGGTTACAGTTGGGCACTTTTTCGGTAGAGGCCGAAAAAGCGTAATTACGAAAATGTCATTGAATCCCTAAATAGGGGCTGTCAAGGTTATTTTCATAATTTGGCAGTGAATTTGGTGATTTTAAGCCCGGAAATGGATTCCTTGGGCAAAAATACATCAGAATAGCCTTGGTCAAAATTTTAGAAAAACGTGCCTCGGGCCGGGTCAGGGTCCCGAGGACATTTTGGTAAATTTTCACCATAGGCTAATATAACCATAAGAAACACTATGGAAGAGTGTAAAATGATATTAGGATAGGTTATGACCTATTTCTTGCACATTTAATATTTTAGGACCGAGTCAGAAGCTGGAAGTGGCACGTTTTACGAGGCATACTAAAAAGGTGGTCTTTGAGATTGTACTTCCCAATACTTTAGGCTTTTGTTTGGACTTCTAGTAGCCACCCAAGGGACTTTAATGATAACCAAAACTAAATGTTTTGAAGTCATTTGAGTATTGGATTAAGTGATAACGCGTGGTCCTTAATTATGACTATAGGATTCAATATTTGCCCGGAATGTAGAAGGCCTATGCTTGAACAAGGAATAAAAGAACAAGGTAGTGACACTTTATCCTATATCATGTATAATGCATTGCTTGTTTGTATTAATCATTGAATAAGCAAGGGGACGTGGCGTGAGCCCAGCCTTGAATATTGTTAAGGCGACGTGGCCGTTAGCCCGGCCTTGAATATTGTTATGTAGCATTGTGATATATGCTTACTTGCTTTGTTTAATTATATATCATATACGTAAACTGTTGCTACTGGGATTTTTTTTAATCTCACTCTTTCCAAATAATATTTTTAGCCAGGGCAAGTGGATCTCGAGACAAGCAAGTGAACAAGGACGACTAGGATTGCCAGTGGTAGTTTTAGTTTCTTTTTAGTTTTTGGTTATCATTTGGATAACTGTATGTATATATTGGATTGACCATAGGTTTGTAGTTATTGTATAATCCCCATTATGGGAAATTGAGATGGGCAATGATGCCCTATAAAACTCTTGGATTAATGATATTATCCCGGGTGAATGTCGGGAATTTTATTGATACTCTGGTATTGTATATGTGACAAATCGAACAGGCTAATTGTTTTTATTTAAAAATGAATGGAGATCATATTGTAGTAGTGTTGCAAAAAGTTTTTAATTATCCTAGATCTCTTATTCAATTATAAAACGTATTTAAACACTAATCACGGCCTTGATGACGGCAGGGGTTACATTTGTGGTATCAAAGCAATTTTCCTAATAAGGGTAGATTTTGCTAGGATAGCTCCCTTAGCTAAGTGCCTAGTAAGTTTAGGTGATTGATAATTGTTGGTTGTATACACATGTATATATTCCGATTGTTGTTGGTATAAGTGTTTAAGGAATATGTGTATACTTTTATTGTGATTTCTGACTGGGTGAATCATTTGTAGACTGAAGAGAAACAATGACTCCCCCTAGAGTCAGAAGAAATGACCCATAGGTAGAAGAGCTCAATGACAATCCACCTAACCCAATGCGGGAGCTGATGAATTTAGTAAGGGAATTGAGAGACATGATTGCTAAGCTGAGGGAAGAAAGGACTAAGCGCAATGAGGAAAGGGTTCAGTCTACACTTGAGGAGACCCAAGAGGAAACTCAAGAGGAGATCCGGCAGGAAGAGACAGCTGAGGGGTCAAACCGATCCCATGAGTCCCCACCTCATATTGAGCAGAACTAAGGATCACATGGGGTGCCAGCTCATGATGATAGAGACCTTCATTTTTGAGTCAATGGTAGCAGAGTCTCTCATAAGCGTGCCCTTATCCCTAGGGGCGTGGCTTTGAGTCTTGCGGAGGCAAAAGGAATGCACAAGGGGGTGCAAATATTCCTTGTGAGTCCATCCTTCTCCTATAGTCTAGTGAGACCCAGGGGGCTACCCGGTGCCATGAAGGGCCGGGATGTGAGTCAGTGCCAGTACCAGAATGGGCTGGGGGGATGTGACACCCTCCACCTGATGGGATGGTTAAAGTTAATACAGATGGATCCAGGAATAAAGCGTCGGGGTGTTGTACTTGTGGTGGCGTGATAAGGGATGAATAAAATGGATTTGTCCAAGGGTTTATGTTTAGGATTGGACGCAGGTCGGTGATCACAGCAGAAGCCTGGGCAATTTTGTAGGGTATGAAATTAGCTTGGGAAGGAGGATTTAGGCATATTATTGTTGAAAGTGACTGCAATGAAGTATTGGATCTTATTCAAGGAGTGGTATCCTATGAACATCATAATGCTACTATAATCTTGGAAATTCAGTTGATGTTGGAACGTGAGTAGGATGTGGAGATGCTACATTGTTGTCAGGAGGCAAATAGGGTGGCTGATTACTTGGCAAGAAGAGCATGGGATATGACGGTGGACTTTCTTGTAGTTGACAGAGAACATGCTGAAGTTAAACGTCTGCACATAGAAGATGCTATGAACCAACACATTTATATTGAGTTAGTATAGTAGAGCCTGTAGGGCTATGCCTTCTCTTTTCTATAAAAAAAGTGCGGACTTTAGATGTCCTCATTGAGAATAGGGACATCTAAAATCCCCTACATAGTGATTTTAGACGTCCCTTTTCTCCATATGGGATATCTATAGGTTTTATTTTTTTAAAAAAATGATTATTTATATTCTTCATTTTCCAGCAAATTAAAATTGTAGAAACAAAATCGAAGATGGATTCATATACCACAATGTCCCTTTTAAAATGATAAGGACATCCGACACTGCAATCTTTACTATATATATATGTACAACAATAACTTATACAACCTAATACTATATATGTACAATAACAACCAGAAAGTGTCAAAAACATTATTAGTATTAAAATCAATCAAAAGCTCCGTTTATTTATAATATACATACATGTTTATTTCCCTTGATTCCCAAACTCCAAATATATAAAACAAAAACATTATTAGTATTGCATAACTACTAACAACGATTTTATGATTCTGGCAAAAAAAAAAGAAAAAGAACCAAACAAAAGGGAAAATCACTTTTGTAATTGATTTTCTTAATCTACTCAAATTGGTTATCTAGCTCTTATGTTAAAGACCGGAAATTCAAAGATACTTTTGTGATCAGTAGTAAAAACAATTACTCCCCCGGTCCTTAATATAAGACATATTCACCTAATTTAATTAGATTAAGGAAGTTTGGTTAAGTTAGTTAATATAACATATATTTTCTAAAATACCCTAGACATCTTTAATTCATACATTCCCTTTCTTCCTTGATTATGGTTGAGAAAGCATCAATAGGGGTAAATTAAGAAAAGATTGACAAATATAAAAAATATGTCTTATATTTAGGACTAATATCAACTCTCCAAATATGTCTTATATTAAGTACAGAAGGAGTAAAATAAACCACAAAACTTTAGTATCGTGATATTTATATATTAGGAATATATATTTATTGATTTTTTTATAAGAAAAGGTTAGGTGAGTTGGATCTCGAGGCTCACTAAGGCCAAAGTATGCCTCCAAGTTTAGAGAACATTTACAAAGATACTTATAGATCGCCCACTAATAAGGTCCTCACATTGGGGGAACTTTAAACTCACAATCTTGTGATTATGAGCTAATTCCTTTAACCAACCTTTGTTGGCAAATATTCATTAAAATTTTATTGTAATAAATTTCATTTAGTTATTATTATCATCCACCCCCATTTCAAATATCAAAATCTCCATTTGTTCCCAAATTCAACTAATCACATAGCAATGGTAAACTAAAATCGAAAAGGAATCCAAAAGTTGATATGTATTAATGGATTTCCTTTGGTTGGAAGCACTTGAAAACTTTTATGATAAAACTTCTATCACATTATATCGCATACAATGTAAAATTACTTAAACTAACTTAATCCAGACAAACATTACGAATTTAAATATGGTTTTCATAACGTTTTGTTCCCAACAAAGTACAAAAGTAATTTTATTACTTAGAGGAAATCAAAGGGTGAGTCAATTGCTCCGTTGAGCATGTAACCAAGAAGAACGAGAACCACTTTTTTCAAACTCAAATCTACAATTTGTCCAATTTTGTCTCCTTCACTAATTTTGCTGTTATCAACCTATCAAACTCTCTGGTCAAACCCAAAATTCAACCAAGCTTCTTGACAGTAGATTGCAACGTGTAATAGGAAAACTACCATTAATTGATTATGCATGTCACCGAGATCATCATAAACATATTTAATTTTATTCAAAATCATTATATTTTAAAATTATTTTAAAAACTTAGAGTACTAATTAAAAGTTCTAATTATGTGAAAAGGCTGTATATGATATCTATAAACATTCATAAACTCATTCCTCAGTTAGCTTGAATTAACATATTTCTCAGTTCAAAAAAAAAAAAATTCTATGAGATTTAGATATAAATTTATCAAATTCATAAACATTGTTATCCATGCATGCCCGTTATAATGATTAATCAAATAAAAATAAAATTCTTATCAAATAATATTTAAGTTCCTATAATGATAATTTATATAAATTTGAAAATAAGTAAAATTCCACAACAATCTCAAATGTGCCCATAGATGTGTGTAGTCAATTTCAATGACTTCTTTATGGGTTGCTTCACTACAAAAAAAAAAAAAGACTTTCGGCGGCGACAAAAGTCGCCGCTGAAAGTCTAAAAGTCGCCGCTAAAAGTCTTTCAGCGGCGACAAAAAGTCGCTGCCTATGCGACTGTCGCGAATAGTATTCGCGGCGACAATTTTTGTCGCCGCTGAAAGTATACTTTTTGTCGCCGCTGAAGGTGACTTTCAGCGGCGAATTTTGTGTCGACCGAAGGTGACTTTCAGCCGCGACAAAAGTCGCCGCTGAAAGTAAAAAATTTTTAAAAAAAAATTGAAAATTTTTTTTTAAAAAAAAAAATTCGAAATTTTTTTAAAAAATTTAATTTACAATTGCCACGTGTCTCCTCCCCGTGCTACCAAGTGTCTCCTCCGTATGCTGCCACGTGTCGCCTCCGCGTGCTGCCACGTGTCGCCTCCTCATAATTCCTCCAAGTGACTCTCCTCCAGTTCGAACCCGCGACCTCAGGGAGCCGATGCCTTCACGCGCGAGTCTCTGCCAGTTGCGCCGAAATAAACCTATGTCATATTATTACATATTATTATATATATAATATTATCATATATTTAAACATACATACATATAATTAATTAATTATATACATATAATTAATTATTAATTAAATATAATATCATTAAAAATAATAAAAATTAAATAAAAACGAAAAAAATATTTATATATTTAAATTAAACAATTTTTTAATTAAAATTACTTAATAAATAATAATTTAATATCATAAATATTATTTTTAATATAAAATTATAAATATATAATTAATAAGTAATAATATTATTTTAATAATTAAGGTTAAATAGAATTATTTAATAATTAATATTTTAATTTTATAAATATTATTTTTTAAAAATATTAATAAAAAAAATATGAAATTGACTTTCAGTGGCGACTCTAATTGTCGCCGCTAAAAGTGAGTTTCAGCGGCGACTTTTGATAGTCGCCACTGAAAGTGTTTTAAAAAAAATAAAATTTTTTTAATTTCAAACAAGACTTTCAGCGGCGACACTAAAGTCGCCGCTGAAAGTGAGTTTCAGCGGTGACTATTAGGCGACTTTTAATAGTCGCTGTTGAAAGTGTTTTTTAAATTTTTTTTTTTATTTCAAATAAGACTTTTAGCGGCGACACTAAAATCGCTACTGAAACACACTTTCGGCAGCGACAACACAATGTCGCTGCTGAAAGTGAAACTTTTGGCGGCGACATTAAAAGTCGCCGCCAAATGTCGCCACTAAAAGTGGTTTTTTTTGTAGTGCTTGGCATCAAAGTCTCAGACATGGGGCCTTAGCCACCACTTTTTCTTTTGCAATCCCTTTAATATACACTTCTATATCACTTTCTAATAATGAGCTTTAAAACAATCAATTACAGTAATCTAATTTTTTTCATGGTTTAATTATACTTAACTTTTTAAATTAATATAAATTCGGTTGGGTTACTTTTGTTGGTGTATATTTAGTTGAACTCTTGACCTCGGGCTAAGAAAATCGAGTTCATTATGATAGAAAGGGAGTATTTGGGACTTCTTTCATATTTGTTAGCATTTTTTTAATTTATTCCTATTGATATTCCTTTAACAAATCAAGAAGGAGAAAGAATGGGGGCATTAGGGATAATAAGTAAGGAGTTTTAGAAAATATATGTCATATTAACTAACTCAGCTTACTTCATTAATCTAATAAAATTATGTAAACATGTCTTATATTAAGCATGGATGAGCCGTAATTTAGATAACACCAATGGCATTGCTGTAATAACGCACAACATTGATAGGAAAAACGTAAGTTCATAGAAAACTTGTATACTTATTATAGCCATTACATAAATCTTCAAGAGCTCTAAGCGCCAACATAAAGCACAGTCCAACAAGAGAGGCAAATCCACCATGATAACCCAACGCCTTCATCTCCTCTTCCTCCTCACCGCCGCCTCATTCCACTCTCTCTGTCAATCTGCCGCATCCACCGTCGTAGTAGACTCCACCTCCGACTTCAACCCCAGCGCTACCATATTCATCCGCACAAGTTGTAACGCCACCCTCTACCCCGGCCTCTGCTACTCCTCCCTCTCTCCCTACCACAGTGCCATCCAACAGAACTCCGGCAAGCTCGCCCGTGTCGCCATAGCGCTGACCCTCACTAAGGCCCACCGCATGACCTCCTACCTCTCCGGGCTCTCACGCGAGGCCGACTACAGCACCAACTCACGCTCCGCCTCGGCTCTCCGCGACTGCTTCACTAACCTCGGGGACGCCGTCGACGAAATCCGCGGCTCACTCAAGCAGATGCGCCAGCTAGCAATCACTGGCGCCGGCAGCGAGCAATTCAGGTTCCAGATGAGCAACGTACAGACGTGGATGAGCGCGGCGCTGACGGATGAGGACACGTGTACGGACGGGTTTGAGGACTTACCGGAAGGTGGCGTGAAGACGAAAGTATGTGATCGGATGACCTACTTAAAGGAGTTAACCAGTAACGCCTTGGCGCTGGTGAATAGTTACGTTAACAAGGAAATGCGTTAGATATTATTTCCTTCACTGATTGATTATTGATTATTTAGTAATTAAGGTTCCGTTGTTTTGCTTTAAAATTGCACTGTTTGAATAGTGATTTTCCGTGTCTTGCTTTGGTGAACGTGTGAAAAGTGTTTTCAGTCTTTAATTAAGTCAAATGTGATTCTCCTCTTTCTATGTGGTTGTATCCCTCCAACACCTAATTAGGGGTTTAAATGCAAGAGCTAATAAGAAATACTGCCTGTGTTCCTAAATATAGGTTTAAAATAATCATATTTTATTTATCAAGAAAGTAGTTAAAAGCAATAAATATGTATGTAAGCAATATATATATTTTTTCAACTATACCCTTCCTTATAAATATAATTATCATCCACTATCTTAATTAATGCACTTCACATCATCACTTGTCAAAAGAAATGAGATAGTCAACAAGGGTAAAATTGTTAAAAAAGCATTCAATGTTAAGATAAAACTGAAACGAAGCTTATATTTTGGGACGGATCTATTCTAAAAAATTTGAGCTTATATTTAGGGAGGAAGGAGTATGAGTACAGTTTTGTATAAAATGTTGGGTGTAATTAGAACCAAGGTTCTGAAACCTGGGCCGGTCATTGAACCGGTCTAGGTACTAGGTCAAGAATTAGTGGGTCAGATCGGAGTCAAACCGATGCTAAATCGGGGCTACACCCATAAAGAAATGAAGATTTTAGAATTATTTATATAAAAATTTGAAAAAAAATATATTAAAAAAATTTAAAAACCGGTCAAACCGCTAAAAAACCGGTCAAACCGCATGAAATCCGATCAAACTAGGGTTAATAACCAAACCGGACCAGTCAAACCACCAGTCCGACGATTTCATGGTCAAACCGGCCGGTCCAGTCCGAGTCTGAAAACGCTGATTAGAACAATGTCATTTTTATTATCGAAGTTAATATTATATTAAAATTCAATTATTGACAAAAAGGGTGCAAGTGAAAAAAGGGAAATCCTTGAAAAAATGAGGGAGAGAAAAATCAAAAATAAGACCCCACCATTACCAACACCAAAAGTGTTTTTGTTCTTTCTTGTGTCCTCTGGAGAAGTAAGAGCTAATTGCGCCGATGAAAGCGTCACTTATAAGTCTCTTGGCTTTTCAACACGGTTGAAAAATGATCCACATTTTTTGGGGTGAAAATTACATCCAAAAAACCAACTACATTGCAAAATATTATATAAAAAATTATAAGTTATAGAAATTGTTTAGTAGAGATGGAGGATATTTAATAATCTTGCTGATGGAACTTAGAAATTAAAGTAGCCTTTGAAGAGGACGAAATGTTGTTATATGGTGTCTGCCTTGTTCAATGAAATTGCCCTAGGGTGGCCTCTCTGATTTAGATTTAGTGGATGAAAAAATATTTAAAAAGTTCAATTTTAAAGTCCATTAACTCTGTTTCCAGGGGTCCACTTGAGGGAGCACCGAAATGTCAAATTGTCAATTATGTAAGTGGCTGTTATGAGTAATAGAATGAAATATTGGGTGGGGCCTCCTAGCTAAGATGCCTCACTCTTATGTGTCTCTTACGATTACTTTTACAGTAAAAGAAGGCTCAAAATTAATATTCCTACGACAAATCTCTTTTGTATTTCTTACTATTCTTCATTAGCCCTATTAAAAGCTGCTCAAGTTAATTAACAGCCCATATTCCTGTAAATGTGATTATTCTTTTATGATTTACATATTACAGTATATTATTCATCATTTCACTTTAATATTATAGCACTTCACCCATGTTTTACACACACACACACACGCACGCACGCACTTTTTAGGGATGTCTCTAGGTGGTGCCTTAGCCCTTTAATTCATTCCTCTTCTTTGGCAAAACAGGAGAGAACACTGCCTCTTATTTAATCCAATCCCATTTCTTTTTCTTTTTCTTTTTCTTTTTTTTTTTTTTTTTTGGCCATTAATCCAATCCCATTTCATTTGTAGGTTACTACTACTTTCAACGTTTTACACCGAAATTAAAGAAGATCTTAACATTTATTAAATCTATATAAAATCTTTACTTTCTTAATTACATCATCATTGAAGAAGTATAAAAGAAGAAGAACATTGTAACAAATAATTAACCAATGGGAGTTAGTCCAAGTGATAAGCGGTTGGTTTTGCTTAAGTAAGGTCTTGGGTTCGAGCCTTGTGTATGCAGAAAATTCTCATTGGGAGACTCTCCCACCATAGCCAGGTGCGCGACGAGGGTCGGATCCGGATGTAGTCGGAGTAAAGCTCCGGTGAACCGGGTGGACAAAAAAAAATAATAATTAATATGGAAAAGAAAAAGATATTGGCCCAGTCCACTTTCTTAATCTAGTAGGAAAGGATTGGTACGAAAGAAAGAAAGAAAAAGAAAAAGAAAAAGGAAAAAAAGGAAAAAGGCATGGGGCCAGTCCACTTCTCCTTTTCTTTTTCTACTATACAGAAATAGGGTCCAAATTAAATAGAGAAAATGAGCAAAGAACATATTTCTGGTCCCTCCGAGTGGATATGTGATGAAATTATAACAGCAGGGTTCTCGTGGAACGAATCTTAGTGACATAATAATGAGGAACAAACTCTTTAGTCTATAGTAGTGGCAATGAAGTCACATTGTAACTTCTTTTTTTATTAACAAATGTATGTCGGACGCAATCATATTTGAGGTATTAAATGTGGGTATCTCTTTTAATGAAGATTCAAATCTTGATTCTTTACCTATATTGTAAGAAACTAGATTCTTCTGCATAAGGCCGGGAATACGGGTTGACCCGTTTAGACCTGCTTCCTAAAAAACCCCCCCCCCCATTTTTAAAACCTATGGCTCTATAGGGCTGGTCCTTCATGAACTTGAGCCTAAACGGACCTGAACTCATTTTAATTAATTTTTTTTTCAAGTTTTATAATTTATTTATTATTTTGCTTTAAATTGATATGTATTATTTTTAAAACTCATAAATATTTAGTTAAAATAATCATCTAATGTCCAAATTAGCCTCTTTTTTAAAGTTTAAATGAATAAACCATTGTAGAAAATAAAATAAATCAAACCATTTAATAAGTGTTTGTCTATTATTAATACTTTATTAGGTACTTAGGTGTTTCTCATATTGATAATTTGATATAATGATATTATATAGATTAATTTATTTTTAAAAAATATTAAACGGGCCTAAAAGGGCCGGCCATCCAGGGCTTGCTGCCCTATAGGGCCAGCCCTTTGAGACTCGCTTTCTGTTTTAGCCTCTAAATTATAAGCACAGCCCTTAAAGCGTTTGGGCCTAAATAAGCCGGCCCAATAAACTTGGCCTGATTTCCCGGCTCTAGTTCTGCAAGACCCCACTTTCTGTTTGTAAGTTGGATTGTAACTTGTATGTACATGTGATGTTGAGAAAGCCTGTGGATATGATCCAAAAGTGTACACGTGATGTGGGTGGGCTGTTTCAATACTTTGGGCCTAATATAGGTGTATTGATATGGCCCATTCGTTATTGCATGGACTGAACCCAATTTTTGACACCACATCGCCACATAGAAATTAATAGAACCAACGAATGGATGATGGTTTTTAGCGGAGAGTCCCTCATTCATAACGTGACAAATCAATATTTGAATTTTTGTTAGAAGAGGTGCCCATATTTAGTATTCGACAGTACTTCAAACAGGATTTTGTTCAATAAAAGAATACTTTTACCAAGCAAAAAAGAAAAAAGAAATTAATAGAACCGGCATAAGAACTAATAAGCTGTTGGTATATATGATAAAATGTTTCACCCCATAAAGAGAAAAATACAAGTTCAAATTTCATAAAGCATACTTATTATGAGGGGTGAAAACCCTTTACACTGTAAACCACGAAAGGGATTATGTCATTGATCAAATAAACAAAAAAAAAAGAATATAAATCCTCAACTTTTAGGGCAACATGAAGTAAAAAAAATAAAAAAAAATTCTAGATACCTATAGCTATAGCTCTTTCATGAATACTTATAGAGCAAAAATGATTCTTAACCTTTATTGAATTCCATATGCTATATATGAACACTATACAAGTAAACATAGATTTTCTCGCATGCTTTTCTCTCAAGGGATTTTTCTGGTGAAAAACAAACTTAAAAAATTAAAAAGATAAGCTAGAGATAAAACCATCTTGAACACAACTTATAAGATACTCCATCCGTTCCTTAATATCACATCTTCTTCAATGAAAGAAGTGAACTAAAAACTAGACCTCATATTAAGGACGAGGAAATATATTTCAGCCTCTATCAAATAAAGCTTAAGGAGTGTAGCTAGTTAGCCCTTAATTGCATGGCCTACCTAAAACGTGATATATAAGCTCACGTAAATGTTGGCTACGCCAAAAGAAGAAGAAAAGTATTGTGTGGACTAGACTCACTTTAACTTTCTATGGTATTGGTCAAAATAAAATTCCAATTTGATCATTGAATTTGAGTTCGTTCTTTGTCTTCCACGTCTAACTCACGTATTTCATTTTCGAAGAATTGAAGTCATAAACATTCCAAGCAATAATATGGGAGAGAAAAGAACATTGAAAGAATCCATCACTAGGGAATTCATGGAAGCTTCCATTACTACTTTTTTGCTCATATATTACTTATACCAGAGACCTAAAAACATCGATTCCCTTATTAAATCAATCTATGGAAATGTTTCGCACTTTAAAAGAATGACGCACACATGCATTGGATATATAGAGCCTGTGCCTGTATTATTCACTCATGAATATGTTTATCAATTTCTCATTCACAGTCTCATTTTATTTTGTGTATCAAACAATCATTAGATATTATTAACCAAAATTAAATTAATTTCCTTTTATGTCATATAATTCAATTCAATTTTATGAATTGAGAGGTACAATTTAATTAAATTATCAAGAACTTGGAGGTTTTCAACTCATCATGGATTTTTTTCATGTCTAGTTATGCTGTTTTGTTGGCATAAATTTTTCATGTATGTAAGATTTAAGGTCCATATTTCACAAAGCCATAAAGGCAATTTAAATTCTTTTTTTTTTTTTTTTTTTTTGCCATGAAGCCATAAGGCAATATAAAGAAGCATATTAAAATTATTTGTTAATACATACTCTACATATCTACATAGAAGGGTCTTCAATTCTTCGTTCACTGAACATGAAGAGGTACATTCCTCGCTTCTTTTCATAGAAAGACATAATTTTTTTTAATAATTATAAATTCAAATAAAGGATGCTAACTTATTAACAAAAAAATAAATTATTCATTTTTTATGTCAATGTAATCCGATGCCATGGATATGAATTAGGACGGACGCAAATGGTTCTAATTATCAACGGTCATGTGTTTTTTTTTCTAAGCTCATATATCCTTTTATTGAAAATAATAATGTTCAAGGTAATGTCAGATATTAAATATAAACACCTCTCCTCTCTCAACTAGTATTGAAATGTTGGTTCGCCACAATTTTTTGCAATATTTTCTCTCAACATTGTTCGAGGTAATCTCATGGGTACCGTTATGTGTGTTGAATTTGTGGTTTTTTCCCCTTGTAAAGTATGGCAAGTTATTCTAGGGAGTCCGAACGGGATGGCATTTTTGTAATTATATACAATCATAATGGGCAAACTGAATTCTTACACAAAATCATATCCTATTTAAATCTATTCAATTCGATTTCATTACCCGAAAGAGACAAAGGGAAGTAACTAACCATGAAAGCCCTAAGCCCTCGGCTCCTCTCCCTCCTCCTCCTCGTCGCAGCCACATTCCGTCTTCTTCCTCTGTCATCAGCCGCTCCCGCCTCCGCCTCCGATCACGGCAATACAGATTTCATCCGGTCAGTATGCAACAACACCGGCTACCCTGACGTCTGCTACTCCTACATCTCTCGCTACGCCCATGCCATCAAGCAAAACCCCGCCGTACTGTCTCGCATCGGCGTCGCTGTGTCTCACGCGGTGATCCGTGGAGCAGCCACCAGTCTCTCCGGTCTCTACGGCAAAGCCAAAGGCAGAGCCGTGGGCGCGATCAGCGACTGCATTTCCACGCTCGGCGACGCCTCAGATCAAACAAGCGAGTCACTAGGTCAGCTCCGACAGATAACCGCTGGGAAAGGCGGTGATTTCAAGTTCGCGATGGACACGGTGCTGACGGAAATGAGCGCAGCGCTGACGAACGAGGACACGTGTATGGACGGATTCGAGGAAGAACAAGAAGATCCGGTGAAGAAGAAAGTAGTGGATATTGTGACGGAGGCGAAGAAGTTCACAAGCATCGCCTTAGCGTTTGTGAATTATTACGCTAGGAAAGGTTCGCCCTAAGACGTTGGGTCATGAATTCATTCCTCAAATTTACTGTTTAGAGTTTCTCTGTACTGATTCAATAAAATGACGACGCTGACAAAATCAAATGGGAATTTGGAATTAATTATTCTGATAGAGCTATTCTCAAAATATCATTCGTTTTAATTTTATTTTAATTAGATGCTTTACAATAATTTTTTTTAATCGTGTTCGTTAATTTTATTTTGTTCAATTGTGATCTTTTAAAATTTAAGAGATACTGTTATTTTTTTGAGGCCAAAATTAAGAGATGCTTAAATATATGTGTTTATTGCTGTTAATAGCCATCCAATTATAAATTTATGATGTTTTACTTCGGGGCTTGTTGGTGATTCAAGAAAAAAAAGTCAATAAAAATTGAAAGCCTACTAAAAATTGTTGCAGAGGGATTTTTCATTACTCGTCATTTCATTTTTTTTTTTTGTCGGGTAGAGTCATCATTCAACTGGAGGGTTGACCACGTCGGGTAGAATCAATCATGTCAATCCAATTTTAGCAATTTCTTTTACTTTTTGTTTTGTATTTTTTGTTGACTTTTTGATCCCATGCGGATTTCTAGTCAATATGCGTCTGGCTTCTCCCTTTTTTTGTTTTTTTTTTTGTTTTCGTCAGTTGCTCCTCCACCACAAAAAAACAACACCGTTTTTCTTACAGATACTTAGGATGTTCACTAAAAAACAGCGAATTAGCCGCAGAATTTAGCATAAAATTTCATCGCTAAACTGATTTAGCGAATAGAATTTCATAGCCAATCAATTAGTAATAATTTATTTTACAACAGAACCATCAAATTCTGTTATTAATTTAGGGACAGAATATAATTTTGGCAATAATCAATTAGAAAAAGTCTATTTTACGATTTAAATCATCAAATTTTGTTGCAATTTACTGTTTTTTCCATTATGAAATTAGATTTTACATCCCATGGGATGCGATGTATTAAAGCGATAGGCTACTATTGTTGGCAAAAAAGTCATAGGGTAATAATATATAAAGGAGCATATTAACTTTATCATTTAGACATGTTCCATTTTTGTAGATGATGAACTTTTTAAAGTAATAACTAGTAGATATGTAGATAATGAATTAGGTAAAATTGACTCATAAGAGAAAATATTACAAAAAATGTGACAGCAAAAATTAAATAAAAATCATATATGAATTATTAGGGCCTAGTCAGTAATTATAAATTTTGTCCCCTAATCCTTAGAGGGTCTCTTCTCCCTTTCCAGTGGAGCTTTTTGGGTGTTCCCTTGTGGAATGGCCTTTCGATGTCCGAGGGCTGAATGGGCTCTTTGATGGCGGCCGGCGGTCGAAGTGGCAGGGCGGATGGAAGTATGGAGGCTTGCATTCATCGAGTTTGTGAGACGACCTCCGATTTTGATCTTCGATGAGTGCCTCTAGGGCTCCCGACGGTGCTATATGGGTCGAGGTGGGGCTGCTATGATGAACTCTCAATGGAATGGACCACTTCGCTAGGTAAATCAATGGGTGGGATTTGAGGCTTTTCAATTGATGCTTGGAATCTAAAAGGTTAACCCGCTGGAACTATTTAAAACCATTATTGTTAATTTTCTGAACCCCTTTTTTTGTCAAAAGTTCAAGAAGAATAGTCCCCAACTCATTTTTATCTACCATGAAAGTGCTAGAAGCTTCACTGGGTTTTCTGCTAATTCTTCTGTTCTTGTAAGTTCTATGTATCCGGAGGTTAGTGGACCATTCAAGTTTCGAAGCTTTTCTATTGATGTTTTGGGATTGTGTTTAGAGAATGATAATATGGCTCGATTTGCTGTTGGATTTAATATGTTGAGTTATGATTATTGACTAGAAGGTTTGATATCTGTTGAGGATTGGTTAATAAAGCAATATTGGGAGGCTCTTTGTCTTGATTATATTCTCTGAGAGGAACAAATTATAAGACAATAACTTTTAACCAAGTTATCATTGTCCTAGTAGAATTGATGAGGAAGGCTCTTAGGCAAAGAAGGGTAGGAACAGGTGATTATTGTGCTACAAATTGGGCCACTGTGTCCTTTTCTAAAATTAGTGATGATTGCGTTGAGGTATCTACATATGCGAGGGAGGCTTGTTTTGTTGGCCTGAATTGTAATGTATGGTTATTACCTAATCTTTTAAGAATTTTTAACTTGAATATGTTTAATGAGTCTGTACACATTGTTCTTTATTAGCTTGATATGTGCCTATTCAGTGGAAATATCAACGATGTTCATCTTCGGACTAGACATGTGCCTGTTTAATGGGTGTGACAATGTTGTTCATCATTGGGTTAGAGTTGTGATTCTCTCCTTTATTGTTATACTCATTGGGCTTTCTTTGCTTTTAATATGACTCCTTCATTCCCTCCTTGAGAACTTTATTGTTCCAAGGAATTAATCAGGAACCATTCATGCATGTGGATTTCTAAGAAAGCTGATTTGGTAGCCGAGTGGACTGCCAAAGCTTCATTGAATGGTCTTGCCTTTTGGATTGGATATCTCGACCTCCATAGCTGCAAGCCTTTTTGGCATTTGGTGTTTAGAATATTTCTTTGGGTCGTGTTTTATGTTCTCTCTACTTTGGAAAACTTTTATTGGCTAGTATTTCACGTTCTAATTTTTATGTCTAGAATTTATTTTATATTTTCATTTTGTTCGTTGTTTCTTTTTTTGCTTCTAAGACTATAATTTCTGTTAAATTCAATATAATTATCTTCTTTGTTGGCAAAAAAAATTATAAATTTTGTCAACATTCGAGTGTCATGTGGTATGGAGGTTAGGAATCCTCCCACATGTCACGTGTTCAAACATGATACTCTAAAAAAGTACTCCCTACGGTCTTAATTATAAGATAAAGTTGATTTTTTTGGAGAAATTAAAGAAACTAATTAAATTAATTTAGAGTATTTTTATTTTTATTTTTTTCTCCAAATTAATTAGTTTTACTGATAAACTAATATATAATCTAAGGATACATAACATATGATATGATTAAATAACTTATTTAGCTTCCTTAATCTCTCCAAAAAAAATCAACTTTATCTTATAATTAAGATCGGAGGTAGTAATTATAAATTTTCAAAAATCAAGATCAAATTGAAAGTTAAGCAGAGTAGATTAAATATAAAATTTGTTCTTTCTTAAATCTCTTTGTATTTCATGCACCAAATTAAAAGATGCTAACAAACGTGAAATTATTTTTCTTTTGTTATAGAATTCGATTCCATGAATCAGGACGTAAAAACATATAACGAGATAGAAAATGAGGGAGAATTCTCATTCATGAAGAATTTTTGTGTGTATTAGAGCACAACATCATGATATTTAATCCCCCCCCCCCCTCCCCCGGGATGACAATCGTGTTACTCTCTCCGGGTTTCTCAAATGTGATTATTGTCAATGCTTTTCAAACACATTCATTTTGGCCGAATTATGCATGTTTCACTGCCACCACATATTTTGGAATCTATTCCTCAAACATATCTTTTAATTTGGATATGTTAGAATGCCTCTATTAGTCAAATACTTTCAACTTAAATCTTATATCTCATTAATCAAAATTCAAGATCAGATAAAGATCCCCAATAGAATAATAGCCCCTACCTTGGGGCTTTAATGTTGTTTTCATATAAAAAAACATTTCTAACGTCATGTTTTATAGCTATATATATCCACTTAAGTATGATCCAAAATCAATTGAGTAATTAAAACAACCATGTATGATATGTTGGCGAAATCTGCAAAATAAACAAGAAAATATTTGGTTTGAGTCGTATCCAAAGACATTGTCCTTAAGAGATTTTTCACAGCTCCCTCAATAAAAGGAAGTGGCATCTCCCTAGGATTAAATAAACCTTTCTAGTGAGAATAGAGTGTGACAGACTGGCTGAAGATAAAGAACTTAGTAAGAGATTACTGAGGTTTCTTGTCCTCTTCTTCAAATGATGTCACAGTTAGGGTATTTATAGATAATGGATTTATGCCTTAAAGTGATATTTCTTGAAGATTACCCCTCTTGAATTAGAAAGTTATAACTATCTGTTAAATTCATGAACAATGTTGATTCATGAACTAATATAAATCCTTTAATTTATATAGACATAATTTCTCAAAAACACGTCTCTTCATTTTAAAACTTCTAATAATAATATTCAAGAGACTCTTTTTTTAACACACATTTACACAATATTTACAACAAATTTGTCAGAGCCATTAAGCATTTATATTTGTTTTGAGGACTCAATCTTTCTAATATCAACAAGAAATATAAATAATTTCACTTTATAAACATATGCTACTTCAAGACCAAGAGGCTCATTATTTTTCCGATGACAAAATAACGAGCTCGTTGAGGTACTCAATGGCTGTATTTGATGCAAATAAAATACTATATCATGGACCTTGTAAAATATTTAATCTACAAGTCAAGTCAAAAGTCAATTCTCAAGACCTTTTATATCAAATTCTTTCTTCAAATAATCGACTGCTTCTTACGAAAACTCCTTGGGAGATCACATATATAACATATTTTTTAATCTAAATCCCTTCATGTGCATAACTCAGATCATTTTCAATTCACGCACGAACTGTATAAGTATATCAATTTTTAGGAAAATTATATTTCATATACTCCTATAGTATGTTTAATCCTTCTAAAACTCGCATTTAATGTCACAATATAAGGAGTTATTATATTTCCTGGATACATATCAAAATTGATATGATGCCAAACTGTAGATCGACAAGACTTGTAAAAATTTAACCCATCACAAGATATCAACATCAAATTTATGTAAAAAGTATTATGATTCAGTTGGCCTTGTGATGTGGACGCTCATTCATCATTTAATTTTTAAGGACATTTTGATCTTTTAATAATATTATGAAATCTCTAATTAAGCCTTATGGCCTGATTAGGGATTTATTGAAAATATGCTTAAGTTTGGATTTTATTATTTCAAAAGGATTCAATTAGAATTCGCCTTTTTTCCAATACAGCATATGCACCTTTATTAATTAAAAAAAATTCACATTGATAAAATGTCAAAATTCTGGTGGACCATTATTAACAATAAAATTTAGGCATATCACTTTAGTCCTATTTTTAAATCCAGTTTGGAAGAAAATTTTAGTCCTTATTATAAACCCATTTTCTAAATGATAAATATAAGCATTACAATTTTGCCCCTGTTAAAGATAGAGAGGAAAGAAAGAGGTGAAAAACATCACTTCATAAATGAGGGCAAATTTGAACTTATATATAAGATCAGAGTGATACAAGATTTAAGTAAAAAGTTAGACCTATTAGGTATACTCTCTTCGGTCCATAATATAAGACACTTTAAATAATTTATCAGAATCTAAAAATGATAGCAGTTAGCTCATTAAATTTATTTTAAATTGAATGAAATTTCAACTTTACATGTATTAAATGAGATATTAAAAGAGAGAGAAAAACATAGTGAGTCATGTTTAAACATTACTTATATGGACAAAATTGACACACAAACATTAGTACCCTCTACACGATTTATATTTTGAACCAAATCATTCTTCTAAAAGTGACTTGTATTATAGATAGGAGGTAGTAAATAAATGTACCTGCATTTTGTCATTAGGAATAACCATTTAAGGTTCAGACGATATTTATTGTCATTAATGAGGAGCACTAAATACAGAGTTAGATTTATTTAAGGTGTTACAATTGCAACAATATCATATAACGGGCAAACTGGATTTTTACACACAGCCAAATCCTATTTAAACCCAATAAGTTCGATTCTGTTGCATGAAATTAAGGAACAAAGCGAAGTACGTAACTAACCATGAAACCTCTAAGCCCTCAGCTCCTCCTCCTCCTCCTCCCCACATTCCGCCTTCTCCCTCCGTCATCAGCCACCACCGTCACGACCACCATCCCCGCCCCCGCCGATTTCATCCGGTCAGTTTGCAATAACACCGACGCCTACGCTGACCTCTGCTACTCCTACTTCTCTCCCTACGCCAACGTCATCAAACAAAACCCAGCACCACTGGCTCACGTCGGCGTCGCCATGTCTCAGTCAATGGTCCAATATGTAGCCACCGATGTCACTCGTCTCGCCAGAAAATCCAAGGGCAAATCCGGCAGCGCTTTCGCCGACTGCATTTCCACCCTTGGGGATGCCACAGATCAAACGAGTGACTCACTACGTCAGCTCCAACAGATAGCGGCTGGCAAAGGCGGCGATTTCAACGCCGCAATGGACTCTGTGCTGACAGAGATGAGCGCGGCGCTGACGAATGAGGACACCTGTCTGGACGAGTTCGAGGAAGAACCAGAAGGTCCGGTAAAGAAGGAGGTAGTGGATCTTGTGACGGAGGTGAAGAGGTTCACGAGCATTGCCTTGGCTTTTGTGAATTATTACGCTAAGAATGGTTCGCCTTGAGACTTGGTATTAGATTTAGGTTCGTGAGTGATCTATAAATATTTATGTAATTACTTTCTGAGTCTGCAGGCATGCATGTACATCCCAATCTTGATATACTCCGGCATCTGACTCAACTTTTTTTGTAACAAAAAATTAATACTAGTAACAATTTAAGATATAGTTCGGCTTACTAATTTAATATTTGTGAAGTAAAACTTGTTCAAGAAAAAGTTTTCATCACCCCTCATTTCATATTTCTTGAGTATAGTTAATTGGCGCACTAGTTTGGTGCTCATCAATGATAAACACAATGGTTATATATATATTTTGCCAAGAAACACAAGGGTACTCATCACAGTGGTGATATATACATCATTCAAATGCAATTTTTTGATAGTTCAAATTTAAAATTTTCAACTAGTCTACATCATTTAAATGCAGTTTTAACCGTTCAGATTTAAAATTTTCAGTTAATGATTTCAAAATTAAAAAAAAAATTGAAAAAACTGACGGTGATTATGTTTATTTTAGATTTTGTATGTTTTAAAATAATTTTTAAAAAAATATAAAAGTGAAAATATTTAAGTAAACTCATAACAAGGATGTAAAAGCGTAAAAATTTACCTTGTTAATAAAAAGTATTAAAAAATTGTAATTAAATAATTCAAACATAAAAAAATTATAATATTTTGATTTAAATATATTTTAAATTCAAATAATTAAAATTGAATTCATCCATCTGCTTCATAAATTTATCCCACTCAACAAAGTAATTTTTATCAATTTCATTTATAAAACAACTAGTCAAGATCAAATCGAAAAAATTAGTACAAGTTAAGAGCCAATGAAGTTACAAACCTTAAAACAGTAAACTGATTGCGGGAGCTCGCAAATTTAACTAAGTTTGAAAATAAAGGTATGTTTAGCATCAAAACTCGTTCCAATAACTTGGAGGGTTGACCACGTCAGGTAGAACTAGAATCGTTTCCTTCAAATTTCTCAATTCTTATGTTGATTTTTGGTCATACGCGGCTTTGTCGTCAATCCTCAATATGTTAGAAACTATAGAGCTAGATAATTATCATGAAAGTATATTAATACTAGTAAGAGATAATAGCCATTTCAGTTTCTCTGACGATATTTATTCTCATTTATGAGGATCACTAAATATAAAATTAAATTTATTAAATGTGTTAACAATTAAATGCAAAAAATAATAAATAAGGAATTCTGTTTCCATTTTTGTTTTATTTTCTTGGTTTGTTTTTGTTTTTGTTTTTCTTTAAATTTGCTTCAGTTGTAAGTTCTGACTTGAGTACCAGTGTAACTTTTCCTTTTACGGCAAAAAAAAAAAAAAAAAAAAAAACCAAGCAATTAACCAATTTGGACAACTAGTAAACTTAATAATCAATTATAAAACTCTTTTGCACTTTACCAAACAATTCCTCTCATATATCTACGTCATACAAACTCACTCAAAATAAGTTAATCCAAACATCACCTTAATTAGGCACCACAATTTAAATATTATAGTGGCAATAAAGCAGAATATTAATTCATTAATTTTACAGTAAACGAGTATTTCATAAATTTTAAGTAAAATTTACCCTATTACTAATGATTAACTATATATACTTGGACTCCTTGGCAAAAAAAAAAAAAAAAACTATATATACTTGGACTCACTGGCTCTAAATCTCGTTTCTCTATATAAAATGCATTATTATATATTAATCATCCTTCGAACAAAACACTATTAATGAGATTAGGAGCTTTATCATGAGATTGTTCAATTACCTATGAATATGATCACATGTTATCAAGAAAGCATATGCTTGCACTAACAAGTTAGCTCAACACAGCCACGTGCTTTGTCATTCCCTTGTCAATAAAACAAAAACTCTTGGCTTCAAGATTGGTAAGAGATGCTTTAGATTTTCAATTTTTATTGATATAATAATGTATGAAATAAAATAAATTGTTTATATTTGAGTATCAAATTCTAAAATAAAATAAATAGCTGTTTATATGTTTTATTTAAATAAGATATTGTTTATTTATATCTTTTGTACACTACTAATTTTATACAATTGTATTTTACACTTTTTAAATACTCTTACTTTTTTTTTAATAAAGTTATCAATTTTATATTTATTCAATATTGTGAATTTTATTAATTTTTAATGTCTCTATTGTCTATAATGTAAAATTTTTTCGGATTAATCCACCGGTATCTGGAATTACTTGCAACTGACTGGTCCGATTCGTGTGAATGTAGCTCCACCCAATGTATGGAAAACCGGACCGGACCGGCCGGTTCAGACCGGAAACCGGTGAACCGGTCACTGGTCCGGTCCGGGTGAGGGGAAAAAACCGTTAAACCGGTGAACCGGTCAACCCGGTCTGACCCGGTGTGAACCGGTCTGAACCGGGGTGAACCGGCCTGACCCGGACTAGTCACGGTTTGATCCTTTTTTTTTTTTAACTTTTTTACACTCCAAATGAAGTCATTTTGGCTTTTTTTTTTAAAAAAAAATTCCTAACAGTTTTTTATTTATAAGGAGCTTTAAAAGGATTGTGGAATACTTTTAGCATTGGTTGAGGAAAAATCCTTATATATTTAATGATATTTTTGTAGGTATTAGATTCAGGAGGTTATATTGGACTATTAGTTGAAAAATAACTCTCATATAGTTTTTTGAAAGGTATGTATGAACATTTAAATTATATTTTTTTTTTAAATTGACCCCGGTCTGAACCACTGACCCTTAACCCAGTGCCTCGACCGGTTCAATGCCCGGTCCGGTTTTCAGTACCTTGGCTCCACCAGAGTACAAAAAACCGGACCGAACCGTCCGGTTAAATCGGTCGAACCGGAACCAGTCCCTGGTCTGGTCCGGTTTGATCAGTAAACCGGTCAAAACCGATTGGACCAGCCAGAACTGGTTAAAACCGGTGGTCCAACCGGTTGACCCGGTTTCTTTCCTTTTTTTTTTTTAAATTTTTCAAATTTTTATTTTGTGTTTTTTGAGAGCAAAATGGAAAGTTGAAGACTAAAATGAAGAGAAAAATAGATAAAGAAAGAACAAATCTAAAAAAATGAAGAAAATAATGAAAAAAATTATTTAAAAAGATATAATAATTATAGGAAATGAGATATCTTTGCATAAGTATAGGTATTATAACTAATACTAATAGATTTTAAACTTTTTTTTTCTAAAAATCTTTATTTTTATCTATAGAGGTTTAAAAATATATTAATATATATTATTACTAATAAATTATAATATTTTAATATGACCGGTTCAACTACCGGTTAGACCCCAGTTGACCCATTAACCCTTGAACCTGTACTGTGACCGATTCATTGCCCGATCCGGTTTTTCGTTCCTTGAGCTCCATAATGACGGGAACCTTACTATCACCAAGTAATTATCGCCGATGCATACTCAGGACTTGAATACGAGATCATTAGTTAAGCTAGAACAACTTATAGCCAATTAATCCAAGTGCTTGGTGCCAATGTTTTTTAAACCAAACTGGACCAAACGATCCGGCCGCCACCCAAAGAAGAAGACAATCCGAGTTAGGTATAACCATCTTTCATTTTTAACTGTTTTGGGCCGGTATGAATCCGTGACTGGAAACCATAGTTAATCTGGAAGTTGGAACGGTCTTTAAGTAACCGTCCAGCCTGAAGCTCATGAAGAAGATGAAAGAAAAATAAACAGTGATCACCGGAGTCGAAGAAGGTTGGGAGGGACGACAAAAAAATGTTTCCAATGAAAAAAAAAAGAAATAGTATTTTATTCGCTTATACAGTAGCATTTTCTTGTTTTAAGTTTAACTCCATCTTTTCAGACATCACAAGACGTGTCCTGATATGATTTAAAGTTTCAAAGTATTTTTTTTGGCCCAAAAATTTTATCAGCGTTTTTTTCTTTACCTTTATGTATTGAAAGAAAACAATACTATCCAATAGATTATTAATATTTGGATGATGCAGAAATTGTTCGGACTTTTATTTTTTAAAAATTTAATGCGTTCTTTACAATGTTTTAAACTTTTACCTATTTCTTTTGTAATTTATTAGTTTATCATTTATATTCAGAAATATATCATGAAATGCTCAATTGTTTTAATGCCACCTCTCTCTCTCTCTCTCTCTCTCATTTTACATATGTTATGATATGATTACAATTTTTAACCATTTTAATTTTATTTAAATTTATTACTGTAAACTAGTTTAAAATATATTCTTGGAATTTTTTTTTCTATTGGGTTATTTTGAACAATTTTATTGTGCTAAGACTTGGTATTTGAGACAAATGATATTACAAGTGAATTTATTTATATTTATTTTAAATATTATGTAAGAATTAAATATTTATTTCTTCTCTTGGTATGATTATATATGTATATAATTTTTTCATTTATTATGTCACCGGTTCGACCACTGTTTTTACCTATCCAACCGGATGAACCGTGACCTGCTAGTCTCTCTGGCTCAACATCCGGTCCGGCTTTTAAAATATTACTTGATGGTTAATGTAAAATTTTCAAATCCATTTATCTATTTTCTTAAAATTAAGCTATTAAAAAAAATTCCTCCTCCCTTCATCCCCTCCCATAGTCTTCTGTGCATCGCACTTGATGTAAATCTAGTTCAGTTATACTTTCTTCAATCCTTAATATAAGACATATTTATCTTTAATTAGACTAAGGAATATGTTAACTTAATTAATATAACATGTATTTTCTAAAATATCTTAGTCATCTTCCTTAATTCTCTCCTTCTCTCTTCCCCTTAATTATTGTTGAGGGAATATTAATAAGGGTAAATTATAAAAATATTGCCAACTATAAAAACTATATCTTATAATTAGGACCAAAATCAATTCTCTAAATATGTCTTATATTAAATACAGGAGGGAGTAATTTGTTTTATACGTATGAAAGATTTGAACTTTTAATATAATCTATACACCACATTTTCTACTCGTGCCACTTAATAAGCTAATTTCACGTAGCGAATGCAAAATAGTTTATTAAAGGGAAAATCGCTGGAAAATACTAAATAAGCAAATTAATTGCTCTTTGCCACCAACCCAACTGAGGTACCTATCTGTCATTAAAATTCAACTTGAAAAGACACAAAAGCCCCTGGTTTCACAACACGATTTTAGGCGGGACGGAGGAAGGAGCCCTTAGTTTCCAATATTCCTCAAACAAGCGTGTTGGGTGTGAGCACTGTCCTCAAAGCCCCTGGTTTCACAACACGATTTTCTGTGGAGCACTGTCCGCCGTTGAGCGTCGAGCACTGTCCGCCATCGAGCGTTGAGCACTGTCCGGCGGTTTCACAACACGATTTTCCGTGGAGCACTGTCCGCCGTCGAGCGTCGAGCGCTGTCCGCCGTCAAGCATCGAGCACTGTCCGCCATCCAGCACTGTCCGCCGTCGAGCATTGTCCGCCGTCCAGCGCTGTCCGCCGTCGAGCACTCTCCGACATCCAGCACTGTCTGCTGTCGAGCATTGTTCTGTCGAGCATTGTTCCGTCGAGCATTCCTAGGGATTTTGCTACTCCCAAAATCTGGTGAGAATGATTTGCTCAGTTTCCCCGTGTCGATTTTAAGCAGATTTCGTTGGTAGTGAAGATTAACATATTCTGTTCATTTAGTTCAATATATTTAACTCTGAACTCGGTTTTGGCTTTTTACTTCAGATGGGTTATGCTAAATTAGTAGACTTTCGTTACTTAATATATGTTAACATTATGCATTTGCACAAGTGAAGGTCGGTATATCGCAATCTAATATCATTTCTTAATTTTGGGTATTTGCTGTTTGATTAATTGAATGACCCACGCATGTCTTGTTTCGGAGAATTAAGGTTTCGATGTTTGTTACAAGAGAACTGCTAACTCGTAATTCTGAACTTGTACTAGTGCTTCAATTACTTGAGGTTTCATTTCCTTCTGAATTTTAAAATGTAAATCTAGTTTGTTCTCATTATGATGAAGTATGAAATACTAGTGAGGATGTTGTGCCCAAGAAGTGTAATTAGATGGATTGGTACACATTTGGCTCTGGCCTCTGATTCTTTTTATCGATGTTTGTGCATTGAATGATCTTTTGTTGTTATCTTGGTTTTAAGTTCTTTATATTTATATTTATATTTCATGCATGGCTTGATATTGACATGTATATCTTAATATAGCTTTTAAAAACCATCCTTGTGTATGTTTGATTACCTCATTTGTGATTATTTGTTGAGAGTTTCAGGGATGATTGGTGGTTTTGATTCTTAATATAATGAAAGAACTTGAGAAAAAGAAACCAAAGACAGGGCATTGGGGACATCTGGGACTGTAGATTTAGGTTTTTCTGAGAAGCTATGGTTTCTTCCAGACCTCATGCCTAGTAATGTATTTTTGTTCTCAAAGATCATTGGAAATGTAAAAATTGCATATATGTAGAAATTGAAGAAAAATGTATTTTTGTTCTCATTGAACAATACTACAATAGATATGTAGAGTTAGTAAAGCTCTCTAAAGAGATAAAATTTAGTTGAAACTATGCTGAGTTTCTTGTCTTGAACCCTTTGAAAATGTAATTGGAGCAGGCTTATTATAATGGGAGTATATTTAGATGTCATGGACTGTTTGAACTCTACTGTACTCTGTTTTCCTTTTATGCTTTGTTCATATGGTGCTTCTCTGTTGCAACTTAATATGGATTCTGAATAACCTATCTTTTCTGCAAAGCATGTCAATTCAAAACTTGTTGTTGGTATGTAACAGACATTTGGCAAGTGTTTCTGTTCTCCTTCTTGTTTGAACTCATTTTGGTGTTTGCTCATATGTTTCTGGGATCTTTGTATAACTATGTTGCATGATAGTTTCACAATTTCAGAAATATCATCGTCCACTTTTGGCCACTTTTTCTGACAGCATTGTCTTTCACTGATGCTTACACTTTCAAAGTTTTTTATGCTGGTTTTTAGGAAATTCTGTTGTTTGGGAATTACTGCATATTGCACATTAAAATAGATTGATAAGCAGATTTTTTGATGTAGGCATTTGTTGAGTGCTTTTTCAAGTTCATGTGTTTTGAGTTGCCCCTGTCAATTTAAAAATCTGTACACAAGCATGGTGAAAAGAATAGTGGGGAAAGGAAGGAAGGGAGGGAAAGACGTGAAGCCAAGGTTGAATGGAGCACAAGTGTTTAAGCGAGAGTATTGGTCGGATAAAACGAGGAAAGGAAAACACAAGACAATGCAAGATGCAGATAAAGAAGTAAGGGAGGCCTGGAAAAAATTGTCAACAGAGGAAAAGAGTAAGTATGCCCAAAAGGCAAAGGAGGATAGAGATCGTATAGGATGTGCTCCTACAATCAAAGAAGGGGAGGTGCGAACACGAGCGTCACTAAAACAATTTGTGCAATTGGCAGAGTTTGTTAGAAGTGATGCAAGGTTGAGGGCCAAGGCTAAAAAAATTGGTTTTGATAAATTATTACAAGTCACATGTACACAAATTCCTAATGCACTGTGCAGTCAATTGGTCTGAAATTGCATTCTTCGAAGCAAATAGTTTCTTTGCTAGTTTCTGTCTATGCTCATTTATCAATGTCAACACTTGATGTTTTCTCTCTTTGACAAGCCATGCATTATAGGATTCAGCCACATTAGTGGTTATATTCTCCCACCTTCTGAATGGGAATTGTGACAATGCCCAACGCTCAATATCACCATGCTCTTGTAGCCATTTTAACAACTCCCGATTAAAACATCCCATATTGCCTATAGCTCTTTCAAAGTCACAAGGAACTCTAGCATATGCAATCCCATCCAGCATCTTCAAAGCATCCTCCTTCTTGATTGGTGTATTTCTTCTTGGGCCTCTATGAAGTTTTGAATACTCTGAGCTGAAATTCTCCTTTACATGCCTATAGCAATAGGCGTGCCTCTCACTCCCAAACACATATCGGACTGCATGTATTATTGCATTATGTCTATCTGATACAATGACCACCTCAATAGAGTTTAAAATACTTTTCACATTTTGCATAAACCATGTCCAATCATCATTAGTCTCTCCACCCACAATGGCATAAGCAACAGGGTATAGCTGATTATCAGCATCAAGTGCTGAAGCAGATAACATGGTCCCCCGGTACGGCCCACTGAGGTGAGTTCCATCAACATACAGAATTGGCCTGCATCCTCCCAAGAAGCCTTCCACACAACATCCATATGCGATAAATAACCTGGTAAATGTATGGTCAGCAAATGCTTCCCATTTTGCCACTGTCCTTGGGTCAACTTCCATTAGTCTTCTACAATACCAAGGAATCAACATGTATGATTGGTTTGGCTCTCCCTATATCTCTGCCAATGCTTTCTCTTTACCTTTCCATGCTTGATCATAAGACATTGATAAACCATATTCCCTATAAACCTCACGCCTTATCTCGTGAGGTGGTTTCTCTAAACAACCCCTCAATCCATCTTTGATTATGGAAGCAGTCAAGGTGGCAGTCGATTTGTGATGTATGATCAAATTATCCTGTGCTGAGTGATTATGCTTTTCCACAAATCTTACCACACGTAAGAAGCTACACTCTCCCTCCCCCACTTGATATGCAATAATTTTCCATGGACACCCCTCCACTTTACACCTCACAATCATCTTACTTGCACAATTGCTCACATATTTGTATGCAAATTTGTGTGCCAAACTATACTTGTACAGTGCCTCTTTGAACTCAACAACATTTGTAAACCTCTTGGGAGCACCTGAAAGCAATTCCTTCCACTTCTCAGCACTATGCTCAGGGATAGGTGTAGGTGCACTTTGAATTACGTATGGAAGATCTTCTGATACCCTACTTGATGACGACCCAACAATACATAACCCATTTGATCCTTCTATGGTCTCTAACCTACATCAAAATTTATTGTCAATTAATAACTCATTCTTCCCTACCACTTGAAAACACTAGTAAATATTCATGTAATTTACCTTTCTAAAATTATCATTGGTTGTTCATCATCAATCAACTCACTAACGTCTTCAACTATATACAAATGTGCACATTTGTCATTAAATTTAACTATTTGTTCCACTCCTTCATCATCCTCAATGTCTATAATAGTGTTTTCATCTAATGTTGACAGTGTGCCCCTTAACTGTAATGTTTTGCCTTTAATACCAAGACATGAACATATTGTTCTTCTAAGCTCATTGAGCGACATTCCTTCTCTTACCATTCTTCCATTTGCTCTCCCACCCACATATTGAGTCCTCCCTTGATCAATGACAATCTTCCCACCTATGTGGAAGAAGCAATAAATTTCCTTTTGTACTCTATTCATCACATTAACTCTAGACCTGCAACAATATGGCTTTAATGTCAACTAATCTGAATTTTGCAATATGTTTGACCTATAATAAACTAGTCAATATATAATTATACTTTCCCCTATAATAAACTAATATGCACTCAAACATGCACAGTCAAACTACTTCAATGAAGATTTTTTACCAAAACATTCAACATTGCAAAGACAATACTGCACGATGCCTTTGAACTCAATTTCATCAAAACCAGCAAGCAATATAACCCAAACTAATAAATAACTTTTTGGCAAATTAATTGCTGAATGCTACCATGGAAGATATGTTGCACATAACAGAAGATATTTTGCACACAACGGAAGATTGTTTGCACATTTATATGGAACATTTTTGCACAAATGGAACATGGTTTTCACAAAATGGAAGATCGCTTGCACACTTGGTAGCAATCAACAATTAATTTGCCTCAAAGGTATTTTTCGGCATTTCTCCCAACAAAGAAAAGAATTATTACTTCCAGCAACAATACCCAATACGGAAGATAATTGCACATAATGGAAGATCATTGGCATATAATGGATCATCCTTTGCACATATCGTGGATGGCCATTGGACACGTATGGAAAAGATCCATTGCACAAAACGGGAGATCAGTTGCATATAATGGCTATCACATGTGAATCTCCATTGCAGAATCATTATTCCAGCAACATTCAGGTAACAAAACCGATTACACGCAATACACGATACACAATACACAATATACAAACTCCCATCAACTAATATCAAAAACTTCACAATAATGGCCAAACTCATAATATCTAAGCAACTCCCAATTATATTTACTATTTCCTTACTCACACACACAACAATATAATGCACAATACTAAGTTCCACTAGCAATATAGAAATCATCACCTCCATCAAAAACTGAAATATGAAGAAGGGCTTCACAGTGATCTATCGACTCCACAGTGATGGACCTCCGACGGACGTCACAGTGATCGACGGCAACAACAGAACACTCGCATCACCGCACTCGGCAAACAAGATAACTGAACAAGCCACTGTTATAACCTTTAGTCGTTTGCTTCTGCCTCGTGTGATCTTTCCAAACTAAACGAGGGGCTTTTGTGTCTTTTCAAGTTGAATTTTAATGACAGATAGGTACCTCAGTTGTGTTGGTAGCAAAGAGCAATTAATTTGCTTATTTGGTATTTTCCAGCGATTTTCCCTTTATTAAAAGATATTTTTGTGGTTCACGGCAGGGCCACGCCCACGCGAATATAGAATTATAGAACACTTAAAAGAATTCAAATGGAGACAAAAGGGAAGATTTTTCGGGATTATGGATTATTGGATAGATATACACAAAGGCAATTAAAACGAGATACTCACTCCCTCCTCCTCGTCTGATGCTAAATATAAAATAGAGTTAATTTTTTTTATAGTAATTAAAGAAGTTAATTAAATTACTTTAAAATATTTATATTTATCATTTTTTCTCTAAACTATTTTGCCTAACTTATAAACTGATATATAATATAAGGATACATAATATATGATATTATTAAACAACTTATTTAACTTCTTTAATCTCTTCAAAAAAATTAACTTTATCTTATATTTAATTAAGACCGGAGGGAGTAAATTGCTTCACCCATTCAGGCCTTATTGACCCAAAAACCCGAACCGACCCGGAACATACCAAGCCCAATATACCTCATTCTTTTCCTCCTTCATGTGAATCTCTATTGATAAAAAAGCCCACATTTAATGTTTAATAGTACCTTAAATAAGACTATCTCCAATAAAATAAAAATTATAGTCACAAGCAGTGGATAAAAGGATTAAGTTGATCACAATATGATGAATTAATGTTTGAATCCCTATTACAAAATATTTGGTAGTGTCTCAAACATGATTGCTTTAAATAGGAGGATATATGTGATTATAAAAAACAATAGTATTATAGTTACAAGTATAAGTATTCAACTCTTTCGATCATTCTTTAAAGAAAAAAGAGAAGTCATTTTCCTATCTTCAATTTGATTTGTTTTTTTCCCTCTTTCACAGATCAATGAGAGATTTCAGATCTATTTGAGGCTAGCGTGGGTTTGCTTAATTACTAGGCCTCTGGATAGTTAGAACTATCCATTAATTAACTCAATCTTCATATAATTGGTACAATTCGAATAACATCATAAATATAAAGCAAGTTGAATACTCCCAATTGTAAAAGATAAATAGTTACGCTTGTTTTTGCACGTGGTTGACCATTACTGGTCTTCACCTTATAATTGTATTTTGTGACTCTGCACATATACGACAAGAGTGAACACTTGTCAATATATTATACCTCACAAAACAATTTAATTAACTGGTCAATGTCTTCTCATTCAAAAGCTTTATTATATTATGAAACCTCTTCCAAGGCTAATAATTAATTGATAGTTTCATTTGTATGAATATTTTTTGAAGACATTAGTACAGTTTGAATTCCATTTTACCTCTACTAACTTCCTAGTCCATCCTTACATTAATTTTGACCTTATTATTATACGCCCTTAATTAACAGTAGAGTAAAGTAAGATGGCTTTAACATGGCTATATTTTACTTCTCTCATCCCTGTTTACTTATCTTCATAAAATGAAAACCATGCAGTTCGGTATGTTTAGATTTGCTTAAGATAAGCATGTTTACGTAAATCAAAACAAAACTCCTCTTACATACTTACCTCATAAATCATAAAAGCATAATTGAAAAGACATATTAGGGCTTCAAAATGCCACTCCAAATAAGTAATAAATATACGTTAAAATTTGAAGTAAGATGTATATTTAAGGTTAAAACGAAAATTCAAATCACTACAGGTAATTAGGGATGGAAGTAATCCTTGTGAAATAGACGAAGTAATACTTGTTAAGTAGACGTAATATTGAAATCTTAATACATTCTTTTAGGAGATCAAGGTATACAATCCCTTTTAAGTATTTTTCTTAATCTACACTTAAATGTGTCATATATTAGATTTTAGATTAGAGAGAGTAACTTGTTGGATTTTTGGGTAAGGAACAATTACAAACTCACTAACACGTTTATAAAATTATATATACACCCTTCCCTTATAAAGAAGGAAAACAACAAAATTACCAGTACTGGTTAATTATTTAAAAAAAAAAAAAGACTTTCACTCTAATAAAGCGAATGCTCTAAACTACTATTAATTGATGATCCCATATTTAATTATATAACAGTTGGCAGACACCATTGATGATCCCATATGCTTGCCTTTTAATTCATATGCCTATTGCCCACTTGTTGATTTTTGTTTTCCTTAAAAAATCCCATATCATATGCCCACTTCGAAGCCAACAATTCTTTTGCCGCTTTAAAAATAACATGTCGGCATTTAATTACTCCTTAGTTGATGGGCAAAATTGTAATTCCACCCTGATCTCGTCACTACTTAAACCCTAACCTCCATCGCTCCATCACATACTCTCAAGGGTAACAAAAGCAAAAGTTAGCAAACCATGACAACTCAATCCCCTTACTTCCTCTCTTCACTCTTACTGTTCACACTCACACTCTACAATCTCCACACAACCACCGCCTCAGCCCGCTTGGCCGCCGCCAGAACCGCCACCACCAGTCCTGACGCCGCCGCTTTTATCCGTTCAAGCTGTAGCATAACCCTCTACCCTGACCTCTGTGTCTCCTCTCTCTCTTCCTTTACGAATACTATCCAAAATAGCCATGCCATGCTCGCTAGCGCCGCCATAACTGTTAGCCTCTCCAGTGCCCAGAGCATGGCCAACTATGTCTCGAACCTCCTTAGTCAAGCCAGCAGCAACACCGACTCCGGCACCGCCTCGGCCCTCCGTGACTGCTCTTACAGCCTTGGAGTCACCGTCGATAACATCCGCGACTCGCTCAAGCAGATGCAACAGATGAGTGATAGCGCCGCCGCTAACGCTGGGAAATTCAGGTTCCAGATGAGCTGCGTTCAGACGTGGATGAGCACGGCGATGACGGATGTGCAGGCATGCAGCCAACGGTTTGATGCCTCACCGGACGCTGCGGTGAAGACGGATGTGATTGGTCATGTCACGGTGGTGAAGAAGTTTATCAGTAATGCGCTTGCGCTGCTGCAAAGTTATGGGAATAACGTAAGAAAACCCTAAGATAATAATACCGATGCAGCTCAACTTTTTGTACAAGGAAAAAAAATTATGTGTGCAAAGATTTGTTTGTTATTTTGTTACATTAAGTTACGATAAATATGACCAATGTAAGAATCTTTAATAACAATAAATAAATAATAGTATAACGAGTGTGTGATGTTTGTGAGTTACCGACACATCTGGTGTCTAAAGTTCTTGACTATGATTTAAGTTTCTGAAGGATATACAGAAAATATGGTTAGGTGTTAGATCCAATTCCATGGCTAGCTCGCCTTTAGGCAAGATGTTTTCGCCCTGTATATCACTTATTTTAGCGTTAACACTACACATGCATATGTAGTACTGTAGTAGATATTAAATTTTAAATAGCCAGTCAGATCTCCCGATTTAAAATTTCAATTTGTTTTATGAATGAAAATTTAGGCGAATTGAAATTTGTTGAAGATTGCTTACAAAAGTTTTGGTAGATGGTCTTCCAGCCAACGAGGCCCTCACATTAATAATAAGATTTGAAATCATGTCTTTGTGAGATATAAGTTGTATCCTTACAAATTGAACCAATATCTAATTGTTTTGAAAGGACCTTGATTCTTATACATGTGTGTGTAAGTTCTCTTGTATCTCCATTTAGAATAGGCACAGTATAAATCAACTTCTCAAAATTTGTTATACAAGATGAATGACTTTATAGCCTAGTTCATGAAGGTTCTTCTTGGTAAATAGAAATTACGGGTTCGAGCTTACTTGTAACCCACCCTTTAAATATGAAAAAAATTCCTCCATATAGATTTCACCCACATTAATTCTCCCTTAATTCTTTGGCTCTCCATGGAAAGGATTCTCAAACAAGTTCAAGACAACATTTGACACTATATATCTACATATACACTCCTCTAGTCCTACTTATATAAGGCTGAGAGAGTGTATTTTTTTTTCTAAGATACTTCAATAAATTTTTTATATCAATGTGCAATTTTACACTTCATTTATTATTGTGTAAATTGTTATTTTCTTGGAAAGTGTATAATTAAATATGGATAAATTTATAAAGTTGTTGACTTTTAAGATAGAGTTAATAAAGTTGAAGATTTTTCTTAGTCTATATAAAATATGCTGGAAATGCCTTATGAATAGGACCAGATGACTACATGATTTTACAAATGAAAATCAGATTATTTAATCAAGGGAATTATTTTTATATGCACGCATAGCTTCCTATTAGAGGTAATTCTGTTTGAGATATTGTCGGACATTAAATGTGTAACCTCTCTCAATACAGATCTGAACCTTAATTTGCCATGTTGTGAGAAACGAATCCCTTCCACTGTACCAACTTTATTGGTAATCAAACAAACAGTGCAATTAATTACTGTTAAATCAATTATGCAGATCTTGGGAGATTACACTCAGGTCCCAAGGAAGAAGGGAAATGAAGAAATGGTCCCTTGAAATTGTAAAATGAAAAAATGGTCCCATTAACAACTCTAGGAGCAAGTCATTGACAACTCCAGGTGCCTGTATTGATAACTTCATGGGATCATTTTTTCATTTTACAATTTCAAGAGACCATTTCTTCATTTTCCTTTTTTTTGGGACCTAAGTGTAATTCTCCTGTAAATCTTTGTATAATAATAATATAATCAGATCTAGAGAAATCTAACATTAAAAGCACTTTGCTTTTCGAGGAGTTGACCTTCATCTATCGGCATATAGCTTAATAAAATTGTATCACAAGCATGGACGCTCTTTCCAGAATACAAGAGGGAACAAAGACGGAGAGAGATGGGGGGTCTCGGGGACAGTCGGTGTTCTTGTTTTTTGGTTGATCCGTTGGTAAAGGCGTACTTCACTACTGCATAAAATCAAAAAGAGATGTAAGATACTATTTTGTTGATATTATCATCCCGTATTCAGTTCAGATTCGTGATTTTCCCCCCCAACATAAGTATCTTCTCTAGGACTCGAACTAAAAGGCTAGAGGGATCTAACGGAGCCTTACACTGCTAAACCAACTCTATGTTGGTAGAGATGTAAGATCCTATTAACATACATAAAATTATACTTCATCCAGTCTTAAATATAAAACAGAGTCGACTTTTTTGGAGATATTAAAAATGTCATTTAAATTACTTTAAAATATTTATATTTATTATTTTTTTCTCTAAATTATTTTCTCTAATACTGATATATAATTAAATGATACACAACATATAATATGATTAAGCAACTTATTTAATTTTCTTAATCTTTAAAAAATGTCAACTCTGTCAACCAGAGGGAATACTACTCAAATAGTAGTCTGAATGGTCCATAAATGTTTTCATCCCCAATAAAAAAGGGTTCAGATACGTTTAAATGTTAAAATGAAATCTTTTTTTATTTCTACTTAAAAAAGCTTAAATTTTTTAACATCGATTAGACTGTCAAAATCAGCTCAAAAATAATTTTCACATAAAAAAGAAATAGTAATTAATCTTACCCAATACCACTAGTTGATAGGTTTTCCTAGCCAAAATGACCAATAGTTGAGCTATTTACGTTAGGTTATTATGATAATTAAGTTATAATTGTTATGAAATCAAGAAAATATAAGAGATTAACATGAGGTAGATAGAGAATATTAAGAGAAAGTTAGAGGAGAAATATGGAGGAGCTCTCATTCATTTCATTATTGGTGGTACCAATACATTGTACATGGCCTCTATTTATAGTCCTCTAACCATTGAATTCTATATATATGGGGTTACAAGGAAATAAAGATGAGTATAATGGTATTAATCATAAGAAACTCTCATAAGCCATTCATTGGGGAAGTTATAAGGTTATAGCATTGAACACATGGAATTCTAAGAGTGAGAGGTTATGGAGTGAATGGCATATGAAAGGTCAAGAGTTGGATAATTTATGGACATCCACATCATATAATATTTACAACACTCTCCCTTGGATATCCATGAACAAATATTGTGTCTCATCAAAACCTTACTAGAAAAAACCCAATATGACAAAAACCCAGTGCAGAAAAAAGAGTACACAATACATATTGAAGTTGCCTCATTAAAAACCTTACCAAGAAAACCCAGTAGAACAAAACCTTGGTTAAGGAAAAGAGTACAACATGATCTTTACTCCCCCTGATAGCAACATCACTCATTTTGATTAGATTATGATATTTCAAGACAATATACTGATTTCTCAATTGCAGCTGTCATCAATAATATTTTCAAGCAATTGTTGTGCTTTTTATCTAAACTATGCATAATGCATTGTCATCAAATCATATGCTGAAACATAATATATTATCTAGCATATCTTATGGATATGTTAAATATTATATTCTCCACTTGTCTCTATGCATTGTGGAAATAATAAAAAAAATATCCTGAAAATCACCATGATATATCTTCTATCCACATGTTCAATTTTCTATAAACAAAATGTATTTATAGAATAGTTTCATGAAACTACTACACTAAATCTCAGTTTCAAAGTATCCATAGTGTACCTGCAGCATTTTGATTTTACTAGAAAGAACATAATAACTACAATATTAACATGATGTAAATATTTATAAATATGTGATACTTATAGACCATTAAATTCAATAAATTTTTGCAAACAATCATCATAGCAAAAATATATGATTTTGAAATCATTAAGGTTTCCAATAACTTGATATGTAAAATTATTCATTTTTCAATATATCTTTCAATCAATTATATATATACTCAAATCATTTTAATCCTTTGAACAAAAAAAAAAATCATTTTAATCCATGTGACATTTTATATACTAAATACTTTTCTTAGACATGCTTTCAATATTTTGGACTCTTCAAGAATTCTCATGTAATATTTACTATCCATATGCGTATGCTATATATAATGATATCTAATAGACGTATTATTTCATTTGCATATACTGTCAGACTAATAATAGATGCAACAATTATTGTATCCACCACCAAATGTTGTACCTCATCACAATCATCATTAAACCTTGTGAAAATGTTTATTTTCACATAAATATTCATATATCACAAGCAACTTTATATTTCAAATATTTTGAACTACAGGTCCATATATTCACAATTGAAAGAACATTTTTTATCGCGCCTTATCCCCTTTTTCAGTTGGCCAATCACCTTTTTTTTTTCTACCGACATATTTATGTATAAGATTCTCATTTGATCACGTGATATTATTACTAAAACTGTTGTTGACAACTTTATCTTTTCAGTTTCATTTTTCTTGTTGTGACATAATTCATTGAGATCTCTTTATTACTTTCAGGTACCTGAACCTCTTTTGAAGGTTTTGCAAGTAGTTATATATTGACCTCTTCTGAAGTATCTACCTCCTTAATATGATCATCTTGATTATTTGCTTCTTTCTCTTTTCTTTTGGAACTGATTATTCTCTCATACTTCGGGCATGCCTCACTTTCATTTATGCTGATTAGAGCATTTATAGCTGGAATATGAGATTTAGTAATTCCCATTTAAGTTAGTAATTGTATCTAGCAGATTTTATGCAATATTTCATGAATGCAAAACAAAATGAATTTCTGGTTTATATTGTTATATTCGAGAATCTATACTTGATAGTAATAATGCATTCTTTTTGTTTCCTTTTCTAGCTATTTAATTTCTCCCCCTCATGTTAGGAAAACTTTGTCAAATGACAATCAACTAATCATACAGTATAAGTCTCCTAAATCCATTTGTTTCCATTAGAAACATCCTTTTATTTCATTTAGAGACAAACAAGAAGAAGAAGGTTCTTACCCAACATTTATCTCAATTTCCTTTAAATATCCATCTATGTGCATTGTGGTGAATCAATAGGAATGCACATTCAAACTTTTTAGGAAGGAATATACCTGGCTCCTGACCAAAAGCCAATTATATTAGGAGAATTTGGTTGGCTAATATAATTGCTGAAATATGTAAGATCAAAAATGCCAACACTGAAATATAAATTTTTTTCTCATTAATATAGTTATTTATGGAAGCTTCAATAAATAAATCGTATAATCTGAAAATTTTGATTAACATAATAATTTATTCAAAGATTCTTGCAAACTTCATGTTGCAAACTAATAGTAATGTCACATGTAACTATCTTATAAATGCATCTATCAAAATTATTGAAAATTAAAATGGTTTACATGCTATTTGAAAGGACCCATATATGAGTTTGATATATTTCCAAAAATATAGAGATCAATTCCAAATCATAACTTGTGATACTCTCATAATCAAATTTCTTTGAGAACAAGCAGCACATGATAATTCTTGAATTGTATAATATGTTGGCTATTCATGAAGAATCTTCTAGTTCTTTAATAGATGTCACACATAATCTTTTATATATGACTCAGATGAATCAAACAAGCCATGCCAACAATAAATTTGTTTGGATCAGTAAATTGCTGGTTTACTATAACATGTTGCTTAACCAACACCAAACTTTTCAATTTCCATAAGTATTGATATAAAATGTTAATATGACATCCATTTTTCAGAGATCAATAGAATAGGTTTGTGAGGAAGTATATGAGTAAAACTTTTCAATATTAACTCACACTTATATTCTAACAATCTCCCCCTCAAGTATGAGTCATATAAATATACTTTCTTTATTTCTCTATTTCAAAACAAATTTGTATATAGCAAGTTAATAATATATCTTTCATTTCAAAACTCAAGTACTTCAGAATTCACAACTAATCATGGATTTAAGCCAATTGGGCTATCATTTAAACCCTGTAATAGAGTGAAATTCTAATGTAAATCTATGGGTTATAACTTTCCTTGATCAATTCTTCTTCTGCCCATAGAATTTAAGAAAAATCTATATTAGTTTTTCAGGAACTATATCGACTTTGTTACATTTATGTTCTTCAGGAATTAATATATATTATCACATATTTATATGATTTTATTACTCATTAATAATAATAATAATAATAATAATAATAATAATAATAATAATAATATGCTTCAATTTGCCTATTTTGATGTATATTCAAAATATGAAATGTTTAGAATTTACCACTACATAAAAAAAAATATGAGGAGATTCATAATCAAAATATATAAAGATCTTATTGCAATGAATTCTGATATTTAGGGGTTAAAATTAATTAGAGAGAAATGTAAAGACAAATGTTTTATAATATAAAATAATAAATACTTATGATATACATAGTCTTCTTTTAAATATTTCTTACTGTTTGATCATCTATAAATTTGACCCGCACTATATATATAGTTCATGCATATTACAAAAATGATTTTGCCTAACAAATCATAAACTATTCATAATGAATTTTCTCATCAAATTAAATAAGTTCCCATTCTCTTAATTCAAATATGATATAGGATTTTTTTCCCCACAAATGTCACGTAAAACTAATTTAATTCTAATATATATCATATTATATATTATCTCATAACTAATGTATGAAACTTGCACATATCATATAAGAATGCTAAGGAGTAGAAGAAATGTCAATACAATAAATTGAAAGATGAGGCAATAAATTATCAATACTAAAATAAAATACAAATTGAAGAATATTTGTATGTCTTTCAATAACGAAAGTTTGGAACTAAGAAAAATTGCATATATATGTAAGGCAACATAATAGTGCTCAAGAGGAGAAAAAAGATGGAAGACAAAGTTAAAATAAAAAATATGACTAATAATGAAAGAAAACACCTTAATGTTGAGGTATATGAGTTGAATGTTTGTTGGGACATCTTTAGTGCAACATAGAAATACAAGTCCCAAGAAGAAAATAGAGATGGCAAACTCCATTGTTATATGAATAGTATTCACATACACAATATACTTAAAATTACAAATAAATTGTACAATTATACATAAAGAAGGTAAATAAACAACTTAATTGTATAATTGAAGGTTATATGAATAAATATTGAAAACCATTTGATTTGGGAGTTATAGGGATTAACCATGAGGTAGTTAGAATTTTAAAAGGTCATGAAATCGTGAACATTCACACACCATAACGATTAAATTTTTTGTAATTAAATTGGCATATACTAAAATTTTAAAATGACAAATAATTACCTTTTTGTCTATTTGATTTCATATATCACTCATGCTGATCATCACAATGTCAAATAATAATTTCTTTCTCACAAATTAATCACAATCAATTTAAACTTAAATTTAAACACTACCTAGAATCAAAAACATATAGGGTCCGTTTGGTATGCTAGAATTGATTTTGATGAAAATGGAAATGGAAATGGACATGGATATGAAAATGGAAATAGGGTTTAAAAGTATGTTTGGTATGTCAAGGAAATGAGACATGATTTTCAGGTGAAGAGACCAAAATACCCTTCTTAAAAAAAATCTTTCTAGTAGCCTTCAAACTTTCAAAGACTTCAGACTCGAACAAGATCACAAGGGCAACGAAATTCCAGCATACCAAACTATCGGACTTCAAAGATTTCAAGCAAGGCTACTGGAAAGACTCCGAAGATTCCAGCATACCAAACTGTCGGACTTCGAAGACTTCGCCAAGCTGCAAGGTTGCCGCTCTCCATTGCCGTCATAGGATTTGCGAGAACAAGCCACTAATGATTTGCAAGTTTGCACCTCCAAATCTACCATCATCTATCGGATCTACAAGTTGGGTCATCGGAGAACAATGAGGAAAGAAGACTGGATCTGCAAGTTGGGTCATCGGAGAACAATGGGGAAGACGACCGGATCTGCAAGTTGGGTCATCGGAGAACAATGAGGAAGACGACCATATCTGCTCGTGCACGCCGACGTGAAGTGTTGAGCTGTGCTTGTGAAAATGAGAAGTGGGAAGGGTAAAATTAGAACTCCATGGAATTTCTTACAAATCTGAGCTTTTTTTATAGAATTGATCTTAGTGGAATTGGCCTCATTTGGGTTTCATGTGGAAATGGAATTTTGTCAAATTCCATCATACCAAACATCCTTAAGGCATGGAATTGGCCTCCATTTCTATTTCCATATGTGGTCAATTCCAGCATACCAAACAGGCCCATAGCTTTCAGGGCTTACATTTTTTTTTTTTTTTGGCTTTACAAGTTGATCATCTTTCTCTATAACTTATATCTTTATGCATCATAACTAATTTTGATATTTTTTTTCAAAATATATCACGGTTTTTTTGGCTCCACAACCATTTTGATCTTTATTTTCAATAAATCGATAAATATTAGTCTATATGACTTCTGGTCATATTATACCATTTTTTTCTATCCATATGACTTATAGACTTCTAGTCATAGTATAACATTTGCTCATAATTTTAATCACCTTAGAAATGTTATTATTTTCACAACTATAACTCAATAGCCAAGACAAATTATTCTTAACTTTCAACTATCAATTCCGCCAATGCAATGTGATCATATTCATTTTCACCCTTACATATGTTCTTTGCTTTCAATAGCATCATCAATTTCTCCAAATATTGGTCCTCATGACCATAGCAAAAATCTTGCAAAGCATTTTTTTTTGTTTGTTTAATTTGATATTTGAACATTTAGCCTTCAGGGCTTTGATATTTGTAACGATTAAATCATCAAAGTGCAAAAAAAAAATTCTTGTCAATCTTGCAATTTAATAAAACCAATAACGTTCTTTCTTATAAGAACTATTACAAAAGTAATGTGACTTCTGGTCATCTGATCACAAAATTAAAAATATTATGGCTTTTAGCCTTGTAATAAAATTAAAATAATGTAAAATATATTAAGTAAATTCAAATTCATAATCAAATATAAATGATAGATAAACCCATGATTATATAGACCATATCATATGCTCATATATAATACTATTATATATTAATGTAATATAATAAACAAATAAAAATAAAAGATTGACATAATGATATAACTATAATATATTAACATAAATAAATGAAATATAAATAAGATAACAATAAAAAAAGATGAAATAAATAACATAAAATAAAGAAACATAAACAATAATATATGACATAAAATGTAATAAAATAAAGAAATATAAATGTTAAATATGTAAATAAAATAAAATGTAGATAAATTGAAATAACATAAAATGTAAAGAATACTAGAATATAAAATAAAGAAATATAAATGTTGCATAATAAGGGATTCCTAGAAAATAATAAATAAAAATAAAAATAAAAACTTTCGAAGGATAATAAAGTAACAATAATCTCCAATCTTAGCTATGGAATCCGATGTATGAAACAATCGATAAAAGAGTCTCTTTAATTCCATACAATGGCTTAGATTATCCCAGATAAAAGAAAAATAATCAAAATAATATAGAACCACATATCAATAATGTAAACTAGAGAGATAAAATAACATAAAGAATAAACCACATAAAATATAGTATGGAAATAAGAAAATTAGATAGTAGAAGAAATAAAAAAACTAGACCATAGGCCTTCTGAGCGAACTCGTGTTGATAATGTGTTATGAAATCAAAAAAATATAAGAGATTAACATGAAGTAAATAAAGAATATTGAGAGAAAGTTAGAGGAAAAATATGGAAGAGCTCTCATTCATTTCATTGTTGGTGATACCAATACATTGTATATGGCCTCTATTTATAGGCCTTTAAACATTGAATTCTATACATATGGGGTTACAAGGAAATAAAGATGAGTATAATGGTATTAATCATAAAAAACTCTCATAAGCCATTCATTGAGAAAGTTATAAGGTTATAGCATTAAACACATGGAATTCTAAGAGTGGGAGGTTATGGAGTGAAAGGCATATGAAAGGTCAAGAGTTAGATAGTTTATGGACATCCACATCATATAATATTTATAACAATAATAAAGCTTTTTCTTGGGTGAGAAATAAAGCTTAAAATTTAAGAAAGCAACCCCACGCCATAATTCATGAGAATGAGTTTGTCACGAGCCCACAGATAAAGTTACTGGTAGATTAATATATAAGCATTACAATCCTGAACAGTGACATTTTATATGTCCTTTTTTTTTATCAATTGTATGTCCATATTGACTAAACAAAGAAAAGTTTTCCGACTAAAAGTATCGCATGTTCAATATTCTATAGGCAACAAGTCTCTTTTTTCAATGTTCTCCTGTTTAAGTTTCATTCCAAACTAGCAACTAAGATTCTAGATTAAGATCAACAGAGCCATATATTGAATGTATAGTCATTTCAATTAATAACAAAGAATTTACTCAAACATTAAAAGACTTCAAAAATTTAGTAACTATTTGGAACAGCCTTAAACCAAAACTTCAATTCATACGGCACATCAAAATTTAGCTAAGTGGAATGTTTTCCACTCAGGTGCCTTTATGCAGAATAGTTAACCATACCCAGGTACGCTGTTCATAAGATTGCTGGGCTGAATTTCAGAAAGATAAGGATAAATAAACAAGACAAGAGATGCATCAAGAAATAAGATTCAGCCGAGTCTTGGCTGCACGGATTTATGTTATGACTGTTGGAGCAGATCGACCAGTGAATTCTTGCATCCTAGAAAGTTTCAGTGCAACCTCCACCTGTATTTGATAAAATTGCAATTAGTTCAAAAGGAGTTCAAGATTGGCAATGATGTTATATTTATTTTCGTTTAGATATCAGGGTTTAGAGACATCTTACAAGAGGAGCAAGAGCTTCATGTGAAAGTCTCCCGGTTTTCGATGAGTCCTTCTCATATTGCTCAATGTAGAGACGAATTGTCGCTCCTTCCGAGCCAGTTCCAGAAAGACGGAAGATCTGGGGAAGTATTTTGATGGCGAAGAAAATTTAGTGAGTCTTGAAACAAAATACAGGCTAGTTTTAACTTCAAAGACAGCTTGTCCAATTTCAAAGAACCGTTTGAGTCCAAGAAACAACAACCATAAGTAAACTTTACCTGATGAATTCCTTGCAACTGGAATCAAGAGTATATGAATTTTACACGGGCCTAGTTTTTCATCAATGACTTGATTCAAGTCAACCTAAGCACACCCCTCAAGTTAAGATGGCAAGAAATATGGCAGAAGTATGCTTACCAAACGTGATCCATCCTCGAACAAATAACGGATGCCCTGGTGTGATGAAATGGAACCATCCACAGGATCTTTGTATTCAAATTCATCAGCATGGACAACATTTGACACATCTGACCTTACTCCCTTGATAATCCTAAAAGCACAGTATAAAATTATTTAGTCAAAGGCATCAGAGCACGGCTCAACCCTCCAATAAAAGGGAAAATACGATTAAGAACCTAAATACTACCTCAAAACAAAAAATTTGAAGTGAAGAAGTTCACATACTGATTGACTTCAGAAAGTGAGGACTGCAGTTTGACCAAATATGCCATCAGTTCCTTTGCTGCCCCTGCATCCACATTCTTCAAGAAACAAATTTGATCAGGCTAAGCTATTTTTGAGTTGGATTATCCCACATAACAAAATGCAATCAGAGCATACTTCATAGTCATATCGTGTATAGAAATGGCGCCCATAACTAGCCCAATGCTGAACAACTATGTCTTCAACTGTCACAAGTTTGTCTCCACCAAGCTTATCTTTATTTTTATATGCAAGAATAGATAACCAGGCCAGGACAGCCCAGATTCCATCTTTCTCACGAATATGGTCCGAACCTATCCACAAACACATAGTAAACAGCAATCATGAGATATAACTTAACTAGGTTAGAGAATCCTATAAAAATCTTAATACATTGTTCCTAATGCAACAGCAAACGCACCAGTTCCGAAACTTTCTTCACCGCATATTGAACATAATTCAGCATCCATTAAGTTACCAAAAAACTTCCAACCGGTGGGGACCTGGATTTGATGAAAGAATTAAGCAACCAGCAAGCATATACTTAGTTACAGACATTCGGCATCTTTACCTCAAAAAATTTCAAGTTCAAATGTTTGGCTACAACATCCAGGGCAGCAGATGTTGGCATACTCCTACAAATACATACAACTTAAAACTTTAGCAAAGGTTGTAAAAAATATTAAACAATGGACAATTTTAAGAGGCAAGCAGGCTGAGGATATTGTTCATCTTCAAAAACTCAAATCTCAAATGTAACTAATTAAAAAATTAAGCTTAGGTCAGAATAGTGTTATCAGGTTTTTCATTATATCTGTGACAGGTGCAGAAACTTTTTCAAGGGTCACTAATGCAGTGATGGTGTACACATGCCATAACTTTCACTGGAAGGGCTGACAGGGAAACCTAATGAACTATACCCAAGTCCTGTCCATTGGATAACGAATTGCATAATATTATAGTAAGCAAATCCTCGTGTTTGATTTTTACCCCTAAAACAGGTTGACGTATTCTATTAGCAATAACCTATATGCAGAAGATCATAACATTTGCCTGTTCATATTTATCTACCTCTGCAACAAAGTTCTCTTATCAGAAAAGATTACCAAATGTACCAAAAGATTAAACCAATCAAAGTTATATAAGTGCATACTATGCAAACCACAAAAACTTTGATGGGAAGTCAAGGGGAATGAGGAACCCTCTCTGTGGTGCTAGCTACACTACCCCAGTCTTAATCAACCAGCCCACTATGGACAGCTGATGTCTCAGCTTCCACATCGGAATGAACCCTCAATAGGTAGCCCTCAATCCCAGCAAATGCATTCTAAAACATTCCACTTAGCTTCCTCACTGGTCAGAATCCTCCATAAGCAGCCCTTTACAAAACA